>VZRX01000658.1:47249-106604 GCA_013398075.1 Notiomystis cincta | reverse complement strand
GGATGGGACAGGGATGGGACAGCCCCGAGCACACGGCGCTGGCACGGGGGGCCGGGGCCGGTGTCAGCAGAAGAGCTTATCCCGACGCTGTCCGAAAAGGGCAGGATGGAAGAGAGAGGCTCCTGGTTTCCCGATGTGTTTGGGCAGTGCCACTCGAGCCCTGCAGCTCAGCCACCCCGCAACCCCCGGGACCCGCAGCACCCGCCCGGCTCCTTGCTGAGGTGCCCAACTCAGCGCTGCCGATCGCACTACAGACGGGAGCTCCGCGCCTGCAGAGCCGTGGGAGCCGGAGCTGGAGCTGGAACACAGCTCTGCAGGAGGGAGGGTGGCCTGCGAGGGTCCGGGAGGGTCCCCGGGGCTGACTGGACTCAGCCCAGTTCCTGAAGAGCCGTGACAGAGCAGATTCTGATCCCGCCTGCCACGCCCGAGTGGAGGGCTCAGCCCCCATGCACGGACCGGCCAGTGCAGCCTGTGCTCGGCGCAGGAGCAGCACTAGGGATGCATTAAATGCAATAAGGATGGTGACAAGGACAGAACTCCCAGACCCTCCGGAGCAGGAAACCTCACTGGGGTGAGAGCTCGTTACCAGCTGTGGCCAGAACCCCTGCACTGGCCTGGCTCTGGTGAGGCAGGAGTGGGGACACACAGCAGAGAGGAGCCAGGAAGGACCCTCCAGCCCCTGAAGGACACCATTGTCCTCCAAACAAACCAGGAGAAAGAGCTGAACAGAAGGAATCCCATCACCAGCGTGGCTGAAAAGCAACACTTGCAGAAGTGTCACTGCAGGCGAGAACTGCAGCAGCAAATCCCAGTGGCACTGGCTGCACTGAGGTCGTGGGTGCACAGTGTGCATCCTGCTCTCTGCTTCTCGGGTTGTCTTTGCCTCCAGACATCAAATACTCCCATGAGTCCATCCACAGCTGCACAGAGAAGCTGGAGGAAGACTGGCAATTGCATGCCAGGGGTGCAGTGAGCCAGCAGACCTGGGCTGTGTCCTCACAGCAGCTCAGAGCTCCCGGGAGTGAGGGATTCCCTCCGGTGTGGCTCTGCAGGAGGACCAGATGCAAAGCAGAAAGAAAGCATGGAGAGATAACATACACACAGCAGATTTTTACAGATAAACTGGCAGAAATGCAGTCAAAGCACAATTATTTAGTTCATATTAAAAGGTCCCTGCAAGAAGAGATTTTAAACTTTTCAGTAAAATAATTTTTCTTGGCTAGGCAGAGCATGCAAGGGGATTGTCACATGAGACTGAGAAGAAAAACCAGATGAGAGACATGTGATTTCTGCCCCAGTGTGGGCATGGAGCAGGGACAGAGCTCAAGGCAGGAAATGGACTGTCCAGGAGAAGGATCCCTAAAAAGGTAGGTGAGTGAATTTGAGTACAGAAGACACTAAAATCTGAAGATAACTGATTATTAAAGCTGTCTTTTCCCCAAAGAAATGCTAATACTTGTCAGACTGATCACTGTCCACATGATGGGCTACAATAACATCAAGTACAGCAGAGCTTGCAGGATGAGAGAAAGAAGCTGAAATTTTATTGTATATTATAACAGAAGCAAGGGACCCTTTTGGGTTTTTATTTCAAAATAATTTCTGAGTTTTAAGAGACTGAAACCTTCAGCTCCCAAAAAAGTTCTCTGCTTCTCACTCTAGAAGAAACAGAACAGGAAATTGTAACTGAAGCTGCTGTTGCTCAAGAAACCAAAGAATCACAAATCCCAGGCTGGAAGGGACCTCAGAGATCATCTGGCCCAACCTGCCCTGGCCAAAGCATGGCCTGGATGAGATGGCCCAGCACCCTGCCCACTGCACCTGAAAGAGGCCTGGCAAGATCCCTGCCGAGATCCTGCCCTCCCCTTGGCCCTGCTGGGATGGACAGGCACATAACCACAGTGGGGGAACAGTGAGGGAGGAGGGCCCTTGAGGGGTCTCAGGCCAGTGTCCCATGAGAGCAGGGAGGATATCAAAGTCACTTCAAGTGACCACAACTCCAATGCTTCCAGCTTCCTCTTCGGCTATAAAAAGGAAGAAAATTCTGATTTTCCACAGGCAACTTTCATTGTGGCTTGGAAGATTTTAATTTTTTTTTAATTGCACAAGATTATTTCCTGAACTTCCCTCCTGAGATGGTTATTTGAACATTTCTTCAGCTTCCTGCCTGCAGCACTGATGATCTCCTGGTTGTAAACTTGAATGTCAATGACTGAGTCAGGCAGTGAATGATGGCCAAGTGTGCAGGAAGTGTCTCCTGACCCAAACACCCCTCACACTCCTCTTTTCACTCGCTGGTGGCACTGTGTTGGGCTTCTTTACCCTCTAGTCATGTCTGTTTTGTTTGAGAGAAGAAGGAACAAGCTTGCAGGAATGAATTGGTTCCCATTTAGAGCAGAAATATGGCATTGTGGGCTGGAGTGCTGTGTGATCACAGGAGATTTAGAGCTGGCTTGCAGGGGAAGCAGCACACACACACACACACACACACTCCTTAAATCCAGCCTTGGCTTTATAAACACCCCCTCCCACTGCTCCCTCACGGAGATTTGTGGAGCTGGAAGAGCAGCCATGTGTCATGGATGAGAGCAAGAGAGCTTTATTCCTACCAGGGTGTGGATAGGATCAAAAACATTCATTCCTGGAGGAAAAAGAAAAGCTTTTAAAAGAGATAATGAACCATTCATTTCTTTAATTTTATTTTACATATAATTATTTAACTTGATGCATTTTTTTCAATTGCTTCATAATTTAAAACTTTCTGCAGAGTAATTATGCATATCAAGACTTGCACCTCTATCTATAAAAAACCATACTCTGCAAGTAGCACCGAACCAATATTTTTACAGAAATTCTATTAATGTTTGATATTTAGCGAAGTGTTTACCTTAAATCTAAATGAACTGTGCCCTTAAGCATATTAAAAATACCAAGTTTAAAATGTTAAATGCAGATGAGGCTGAATAAGATTTGTTTTCTAATGTGTTTTCTAATGAGTTTTCTGTGATTTTCATCTTTCTCTTTGTGAGGTTTTCACAGAAACTTGATTCTCTTTAATTTTGCTATTGGAAGAGGAAGAAATAGTTTTATGTGTATGAGAGAGAAGTGCTGGATGTCTTCACTGCCTCCGATGTTCCCCAGGAGCAGAGTGTGGGTGACAGCTGCTGGCAATGGCAGGGGTGGTGTGGGGAGGATTGAATCACAAAGTCAGAGAAATATTTAGGTTGGAAAAGACCTTTTAAGGCCATCACCCAGCACTGCCAAGGCCACCACAAACCCACATCTCTAAGGGCCACATCCACATGGCTTTTAAACCTTGCCAGGGATGGGGACCCCACTCTTGCCATGGCAGCTGTGCCAGGGCTGGACAAGTCTTCCACTGAGGAAATTCTCCCTGGTATCCAATCAAAACCTGCCCTGGTACAATTTGAGGCCATTATTCCTTGACCTGTTGCTTGTTACTCGCTGCCCAAGACTGAGCCATGAAAACCAGAAGATGAAGAAGCTTCTTTGTGAAGTGTTCTGGTTTCAGAGTTCCTCACCAGTGTCCTCCCTTCTGCCGTGAGGGACTGGGGCCTGCAAAGGTTCAGGTCTGTAGGGCAAGGTAACATTCTCCACTAGACCAGCTGAAAGAGCTGGGGAATATGGGTGAGCTGGGGAATATGGGTGAGCTGGGGAATATGGGTGAGCTTTCCAGTCAACATCTTTCTGCCAGCTCCCTGAACTGATGTTAAATGTGTGGTGAAGTGAGCTCCGGGCACGTAAGGCTCGGCAGGGAAGGTGTTAAACCAAGCCTGGGGGTGGGAGGTCACGCCAAGAAGACCAGTCGCTGTCCTGGAGGCTGGCGAGCTCTGATGGCACCCGGTGCCAGCTCTCGGGGACCGAGCCGGGCATGCGGCACCAGCGCAGCAGCTGCCCCGGCCCGCCCGGGCTGCCCGCAGCCCGCTCCCCGCTCCTCCTGCCCAGCCCTGGGGCATCGGCTGTGTCCCATGGAGCCGGCCCAGCGCAGAAAACCCTCAGAAAGCTTTTATCACTTTCATTGTCCCGTTGAAACCATCGCTCCGCGGCAACGGTGAGCCCGGAGCGCGCCGTGCCGAGCCCGCCGGGTCCCGGGAATCCCATCGGGAGTGGGAATCCCTGGGGGCAGCTGTGTCCTTCCCAGGACACAGGGAGTGGGAATCCCTGGGGGCAGCTGTGTCCTTCCCAGGACACAGGGAGTGGGAATCCCTGGGGGCAGCTGTGTCCTTCCCAGGACACAGGGAGTGGGAATCCCTGGGGGCAGCTGTGTCCTTCCCAGGATACAGGGAGTGGGAATCCCTGGGGGCAGCTGTGTCCTTCCCAGGATACAGGGAGTGGGAATCCCTGGGGGCACCTGTGTCCTTCCCAGGATGCTGCCAGCCCGGGCTCTTCTCCCTGAGAAAATCCCCATCACGTTTTGAGAAGAGCAGAGCTCAGAGGAGGCTTGTGTTGGGTTTGCTCAAGCACCCACAGAGGATTTCTTCCTGTTTTTTTTCCGGAGAACCTGTTGACTCTCCACTGACAGTCTGGAAATCTCTCCTGAGGAGCTCTGCCACAGTTCCTTTGGAGTCACACTTAGGGCATGGCTGGGAGCAAAAACATGCAAGTGAAATTTATCACCTTTGGAATTCCTGTGAAATTTATTGAGACTTCTGGCTTTGGCATGGTGATAGTGCTCAATTTATTTAATCCATCTAGCCAGCTCAGTCATTAATTAATCAGTCTTGGGAAAGTCTAATGACAGGTTCATATTAGCAGCAAAAGCACTTGATTCTCACACTGGTATAAGATGAAAATATAAAGGAGAATCAGAAGAGACATTATCTGTGGGAAATCAGACCTCTCAGCAGAAACAAGAGCAAAACCTGTACAAATGTTCAGAGGAAGATGTGAGACAGTGAAATATTTAAACCACATAATATTCATTATATAAGTAAGTTCAATGATACATTAAAAGTCATTGGACAAAATAGAAAACACATCCATTGGGAGTGGGAGAAAGACATTTCTGAGGAATTGGAGGCAGAATGTGGCTGCAGGAAAACTGAGTGAATCCACAAAGATCCCTGCCGCTATTTCTCTGTCCTCCTGCCCCTCTACTGCAGATGTAGCTCTGCCCTCCTTGGGGGATCCTTCTCAGAGCCCCCAGGAGTGAAGGCTCGTGGGTGAAACCATCACAGCATGACACAGCCATAGCAACTCTGGCAAACAAACACATCTCCATAGTGTCCATCTGGGGGAAGGCAATGGCCTTCGGGTCACCAGGGGCTTCAAACTCAACAGTTTTCATTTTGAATGAGAATGAAATTATTGCTA
Organism: Notiomystis cincta; assembly: GCA_013398075.1. Classification (NCBI taxonomy): domain Eukaryota; kingdom Metazoa; phylum Chordata; class Aves; order Passeriformes; family Notiomystidae; genus Notiomystis; species Notiomystis cincta. The sequence goes on along the minus strand of VZRX01000658.1, from coordinate 101,270 downwards.
CCAAAAAAAAAAAAAAAAAAGGGTGAGGGAGTGAACTGCATCAATGTAAAAATCAAGATTTCTGAGAAACTCCATACATAGAGAAAATTTCTTTCAATTGAGCTTTCAAATTTGAGTTTTTTGATATCTCCTTCAAATCAAACCATCTAGCTTTTCCAAAATGTTTATTATCATGGATAGTATTATTTTCAAATTTACTGAGTTTAACTCCCTGAAACCTCCCCTATTCATTTCCCTGCTCAGTCCCTCATCCTGCCTTTCATGTGCCGGTCCTCAGCTCTGGGAAAACGGCTCCAGCCAGCCAGGCATCACCAGGTCTTCCAGCACAGAGCCCCTGGCCAAGAAGAGTGAAAGCCTCTCTCTGTGGCCCCATCACCCTCCTGTCCTGGTGTCCAGCCCAGAGACATTTAGGTTTGCAGGTTGAGTGGTGCAAAGCCAGGTGAAATCCTGTGGGATGCGGGCAGGAGGCCAGAGAGGAGCAGGTGACCCAGGGAGAACTGTACCCTCAGCAGATGCTCTTCAGGGAGAACACCTCCAACCACTGCTCTTGTACCAAAGGGCTTCGGAAAACAGAACAGCTGCGGCCCAGGGGGCTTTTTCCTTGTTCCCTGCTACGATGTGCTCCCAGGGGTGTGGAGTAATTGCAGCAGTGTGGTGTCTGCCCGACACAACACTTCGTGCCCTGGAAGAGGAGGAGGATCATAAGCTTGGCCAGACATCCAGGACTTTGGTCTCCATGCATGTTCTTCAGGGTTCTGTACAGGCTCGGGGAAGGTTGTTTATTTGTGTGTGTAGGTACCTAATTATTTGTTTAATTAATTACCACCCCTGTCTTCCTTCTCCGTCTTAGACATACCATCTTCCCACTTGTGCTAGCTCAGACCCAGGGAAGGCCTCCCTGCAGACCCACATGTCCAGGAGATCAGGTCACTCTTGTGGGTGTTTTAGGTGCGCTCAGAGGCAGGGAAATGGGGTGAAACCTGTGTGTCCCAAGCAGGTGTGTTCCAGAATCTGCCAGGACTCCAAAATGGTCTTTTCCTTTTAACTAAGAAAACCATTAAGGCTGTTTGCCTTGAGCTCTGGTTAATGGACTGCATGGATTATTTATTTATTTTTAAATGAACACACTTTATTTCCCCAAAGTGCCGCTGTTGACTTTCTCTAAGTGCTGCCATCTGGCTCCCTTGACTCAAAGGGAGAGAGAGGTAGCATGGTAATAAATAAGAAACCAAACAAATAAACAAATAAAAATTCCTGATTCCTTGCAATTGGAGCATCACCCAAACATTTGTAGGGTTGTGTTAAATTATATCATTGTCTTGCTGATGATTTTGAAAGAAACAAGTGTGGTTATGGTGACAGCCTGTAGCACTGATTGAAAATTACCACATCAATCTCCTTGACTGAGGGTCTCTCCCCACCATTCTTTATGCACTGCTGGAGACTCCCCTCTCTGTGGGAGTGCCATTACCAGCCAGGAATGTTCATCCTGGCTTTTATTTCCCTTTGCAGAATGGCTCAAGGCTCAGAACTGCAGCATCACTTTGCCTTCCTTTTTCTTCCTGCCCTTGCCCCTTCCAAGAGACCATTTCCCAGACCCTCAGAGGGAAGGACACATCACTTTCCAGAGCAAGGAGAGGCCGTTTCCAGTGGCAACAGGGAAATCCTCGGCAGCCTGGGCAGCCAGCAGAGCCCCGAGCAGCCTGGGGACACTCAGTGCCCGGGATGGCTCTGTCCCCAGGCTGTGCCAAGGCCGAGGCCCTGCTTGTCCACCTTACCAAGCGCCTCGGCCTCTCTGCCAAAGCACAAACCCGGCTGTGCCAGAGGGAGGATGCTCCCCTTCCCAGCTCACAGAGGCAGAGATGACCCCAGTGGTGGGGCTGGAAATGGCAGCAGGAGCATCTGTGCAACAAAAACACACACATCAGTCACTTGTCTCAAGACTACACTGAGAAATGATTCCATTTTAGAATGAAAGCTCACTGCCTCTTCCATCCCAGCGCAGGAGTCCGAAGTCATGGAAAATGTAGGTTACAAGCAAGGATAATTGTTGTAAGTTGCCTGGAAAGGCACAGACCCTTTGGGTAAGTGTGCAGCCCAGGGAAGCTAGCAATCCATCACGCTCCTTCTAGCTGCAAAAGGTTTGCCCAGTTTTACTCCCTGTGCCAGTGACAGGTAATTTTGTGAGAGGCACCTGTGAAAGCAATTAGGACCACACGGGCACAGGGACACAGCGAGGACAGCGGTGCTGCTGACAGGCACTTCCTCTGGAAGCAACCCCTGGTAACCACAAGGACACAGGACAAAAGCACCATCGAGTCCCTGTGTGGAGGCTGTGCAGGCTGGGCTGTCCCTGCTGCTGTGCTCAGAGCAGGGATGGGCGATGCCACATCCACACCAAGTACAGCGCTGTCACTGCTGCTCCCAGCCCGGGGAGCCCCAGGGGCTTCCGGGAGCCCCTCTGACCAAGACCACATGGATTTCCACCTCTTCTGTTCTTGGTCTGCAATAAGGCCAGTGGGCAAACTGTCCTTGGATGCAAACACAGATACCACTGGCTGCTGTAGCTGTGTTTTGGCACCTGCAGGCAGCACTGGGTGAGAGGACAACCACAGCCAGGGCTGGGAGGGGTGGCAGAGGGGCCTGAGGGGAGCTGGGTGCTGCGCCTGGTGGGCACCAAGGTGTCCCCACACCTGCACTGCCAGGCCTTTCCCACACCTGGCACAGCCCCTGTGGCACAGCCCACCACCACCCTTCGCCAGGGTCTCCCAAATTCCTTGCCAGCAATGCTCAGGGAAGCAGGTGCTGCCAGGCCTCCCCTGCTCTGCCCCCGTGCCTTGTCCTTCCTCCCACCCAGAGACCAGGTTGCAGTGAGCATTGGAGCTGACTCCTGCCCTGCCTGGGGTGCTGCCCTGTGGAGCACCACATTCTCCCAGATATCAGCCTGAGCTGTTCTCTGGATCAAGGACAATTCCTTCTGGAGACACCATTCTCCCAGGGCCCATCCCCCAGAGAAGCCTTCCAAGTTAATTTGTCGCCCACTGAGAGTATTGCTGTCTTTAATCGGACACAAATCTTTCTCTAGGAAAGGCCATTTCACGGTTGAGGACATTCCACAACAAGATCTAAACAAGGAAATCACTTAATTGATGATACAAGCTGTATATCTAGCAAAGAATTGTGTCTTAGGAGATACCAGTACTTTTTGTGTCTGAACCAGTGACCTAACAACACTGTTGGGTTAGAGGAAAGCTATGCCAGCCCTCCTTGGAAGCAGAGCCTCTGCCCAGCACTCAGAGCAGCAGTACGGTCTCAGAGGCTGCTGCTTGGAGCCCAAAGCTTCATAACCTGTTCCCATAAATCCAGCCCCTCAACTCTGGCATTGCAAATAAAATAATGACAGCAAAAGTAAAATAAATATTGCCCCATTACTTCACTTTTCTCTAGAGCAGGTAAACAAAAGTTTACAGATTGTCAGAAGCACCATAAAGTCCTCTCCAAACCATCTGGGAGTGCCTCTTGCTAAATCATCAGCTGAGATTGCTCTGGAGCCTTCCCTCAGCCACTTCACGCTGCTCTGTGTCCTGTGGCCAGAGCTGTGTGCCCAGCAGGGGCCAGGGTCACACACTCCAAGATGTACAGCCAGAGGGACTGGGGCACACACTTCCATGTGTCCTTTTGGGGTGAGAGTGCACAGCTTCTTCCTCTAGTGGTTGTTCAAATAAGGGGAAGATATCCTGCTTCTGCTCTGTTATGTTTGAAAAGGGGTTGGTTGGTAATCTTTGTCATTTCCAATGGAATATTCCTGGTATTTCCTACTGATGAAATGAAGTCCAGCGCAGTGAGTTGAGCATTACCTGCCCCAGCAGCCCTGACACAGAGGTGGCTCCTGCAAACACTCAGCCCAGCTGCCTGAGCCCGTACACTTCCCTTGAGAGATTCCAGGTATTCCTATTTCTGCTTTTCTCTTTTTCTTCTCCCAGTGGATATGAATGCTGCCCCACACCTACTGCCTTTGCACAGATCCTCAGACATGTCCACAAGCACCAACAGCCTCAGCTCCCTGTGTGCTCCGGCTTCGTCTCTGGTAATGACTGAGTGCTGAGCTTACACCCCTGGAACAGCTTTCCCTCTCTGCTCCCCTGCAGGATGGGAGGCTGTGGGCAACACAGCAGAGCCAGCGTGGCCTGTGGGACAGGCTGGAGGAGGGTGGGGACCTGGGGACAGAGCTGAGAGAGGGCTGGAGAAGGGTGGGGACCTGGGGACAGCTGAGAGAGGACGCTGCTGCAGGGCTGCTTCCTGCGGGGAGCTGGGGTGGAACAGATCTGTTGGCAGGCAGAGAAATGTCATTGCCTCAGGTTGTCTCTTAACTACTTTCAAGTCTTCATCTCCTCCTGGTCTCAGGCAAGGTTTGGAGGCTAGTACGGCAAATCAAGGAGTAAAATCACCCTGCTCATCCTCCCTGCCCTTGGGTATGGCCAGGCCAGAGCTGACCGAGCTCCTTCTCCGGAGGTGCCTGTGCTGCTCACCAGTAACCTGTTTTTCACCATTTTTGGTGAGGATCAGCCAACCTCACCACAGCCACTTTGGAGGTTCCTGCACCCACCCCATGGTGCTGTGCACAAGGCACTGGGGCTCTTCCCTCTACTCCATGAGCAAAACTGCTGGACCAACATCAACCCTCCTTGGGCAGGGAAATAAAAATCTTGTCTTCAGGCTTCCAGGACAAATTACAGTGATATTCTGACTTGCAGTACAGTAGCAGTGGCTTTTATGTCCTCGTTTTTTATTGATTGTAAGGATTCATATTAAATGTAATAGTTGCAATAATTCACTAATAGCCTATTAATCTTTTATACAAAAATCTGCAAATAAAATGTAAATGTGTGATTTTGCTATTATTATTTCCATGTGAAAGAATCTGTCATATTCTTTTCATAGATTACATAGATTATTCCACATTTTCTCTTCTTCCTAATAGCTATGTCATGCAATAAACCATGTGGGATTGTTTGCTCACTTATACATTTTGCCATCACTTTTTAGATCCGTGTTTCTTAGAAAAGCTTTTTTATGCTTTATAACCCCATCCATGCAGCCTTATCTTTAAACAAAGTACAAGCCAGAGGTAAAACATACATGATTTTCACCTTTACAAGGAGATTAAACCCTATGGCTATTTTTTAACCTTTTAGCTTTATACTGTGCTCTTTTTCACCATAAACACTTGCTCAAGCACTGTAGTAATGGGCCCATCTCTGGAGAGACAGGAGAAGGATTGCTCTGAGCTACATGTGGCCTCGCAGGAGGAGATGGGATTTTAAACCCCAAGGACTGAAGGCATTTTTACTCCATGTTACAGAAGGAGAGATTCAGTGCTCTGCCACGGCCTCTGACATTCAGAGATATGCTGGGCACACAGCACAGTTACACACCAAAATGCACTTTATCAGCCAGTTTCAGTAGTCTAATATTCTATCAACCCTCAGAGATCCCCCCACTTAAATTGATTAAAACCTCTTCCCCATCAAAGCAAGAGGAGGAATAGGAGTAGGGATCAGTAAACACAGGGCAATGTGACTCATTTCCAACAGTCTCTGGCTCTGGTGTCCCCACAGCACGAGCTCCCGTGAGGAGCAACAGGGCCATGCAGGGACCAACAATCAATGCAGCATTGGGAGAGCTGGGGAGCAGGAGAGCAGATGGAGGTGGATGGACAGACTGAACTGGACAGAGGGCCACCTCCCTGAGCTGTCAGCACCCCTGGGGATGCTCGTGGGCCATGTCAGATCCCCAGGACAGTGTTGGGAGGGAGCCCAGGGTGACCCAGTGCAGGTAACCCAGGTGGGGAGGAGCCCCCAGGAACCCCCTGGGAATGGCTCGACTGGCCCTGCCCTAGAGCAGGACAACCACCAGTGGGCACTGACACTGGGAGGCGACACAGGGTGAGGATGGTCCCTTGTGACTTCTCACAGCCACCCCGGGGAAGTTCCCGTAGCCCAGGACATGGGGCAGCAGCTGTCCTTTGCTCCAACAGCACACACAGGTACACTCTGTACCTCATGTCACCTCCTGCATCCCTGCACTGCCATCTGGACGTGGTCTGAGCCCAAGGGCCCGTGTCCCCAGCTCCTGAAGCAGGCTGCCTGCCTGGAGCACGTGCAGTGACACACCAGTGGCACCATCCCTCAGGGTGCCAGCGTGTGCTCCCTCGCCGGTGACAACTCCATTCCTGCATCAATATCCTCAGAGGAGATTCTGAGCTGCTTGTGGAGGGCCTCAGGAAGTTCTGAGCATGCTGATGTGAAACTTTTTGCCACAAAAACTTTCTGAGCTGTTTCTGAGTTTCCCAAGTTCCACAGGAGCCGAAATGTATTTGGCATTAATGAGAGAAGATGAAATGGGAGAGGAGAGGCAGCGCGTCTGTTCCATGGGAAGCCCTGCAGAGTCGTGAGCCGACCTGCCCAGCTCCATCACCACATCCAGCATTCCCCACTGGCTGCCACAGACAGCCTGGCTGTCCTCTGGATTTGCCTCCTCAGGGCGATGGATTCCTGTAGCAGGTGCTGCTGCACTGGAGCAGCGTCCCAGCTGCACAGGCAGTGGATTTTTCCATTCATTAGGAGTCCATGTGCTAATTGGGAGCCCCGAGGCTGTGGTGTGGTGTGAGAGGACTGTGCAATCTTCATGAGGCTGTGTCAGCCTGGACAGCACTGAGCTGGGAGCAGCTCCTGAGATTTCATCCTGTGGCTTGTATGGAGCTGCCCTGTGCACTCTGCCTGCCCCAGGGGCACAGACCACACCGGGATCTGTTGACATCTTGAGAAAGCACAGAATCCAAGAATGGTTTGGGCTGGAAGAGACCTTCAAGACCACCTCGTTCCACCCCTCTGCCATGGCAGGGACACCTTCCACTGTCCCAGACTGATCAAACCCCAATGTCCAGCCTGGCCTTGGGCACTGCCAGGGATCCAGGGGCAGCCACAGCTGCTCTGGGCACCGTGTGCCAGGACCTCACAATCAGAGAATTCCTTCCCAATATCCCATCTCTCCCTGCCCTCTGGCACTGGGAAGCCATTCCCCCCAGTCCTGTCACTCCAGGCCCTTTTCCAAAGTCCCTCTCCAGCTCTCTTGGAGCCCCTTTAGGCAGTGGAAGGGGCTCTCAGCTCTCCCAAGAGACTTTCATTCAAAGTGCTTTGATATGCTCAACTCTTTATCATTGCCTGCCTGTTTGGTATTCATTTCAGAAATCATCCTAATAATTGTGCAAGCAAATTATAAATATACCGAACATTTCAGTAAAAGCATTAATGAGAGGGAATACCCTAATTTATTTTTAATTTGTCACTAAATCATATTACCGTGAACTGAATATGTGTAGAAGAAGCCTCAGTAAAAGCAAGAGTGCAGGGGTTTTACCCAGTGTTGACTCTAACTATTCTTCTGTTTTTACTGTTTGTAGCAAATACAAATAGCCCACTAATGATACATAAAAATACCACCTGCAATGGAGTATTTCAGTTTTGGTTTTCAATATGAAGGTCTTAAATATCAATTTATTCTCCTGTCTTCTGGGTACTTTTACACTGTTAGTTGCCTTTGAAACACAGAAGAAAAAGGCATTTTAAACAGCAAACCATGATTCTTACCTCTGCAATGAGGGGTGGGCACTTGGATGCAGTGGGTATGGCTGTCCCATTGCTTCTCCAAATGGGAGGATTTACTTCCAGCAGGATCCCAGTGTAGGTTTGGTAGTTGCAGACAAAAAGGCAGTGGGGACAGCAGCACTGAGCTCACACCAGCTGGACATTTCAGGGCTGATGGAGGGAGGGAGGCAGGGACAGCCTAGGCAGGGTCATGGAGATGGGCATTGGCTGAAAGAGGATAGGGTTAGATGGGATATTGGAAAGAAATCCTTCCCTGGGAGGGTGGGCAGGCCCTGGCACAGGGTGCCCAGAGCAGCTGTGGCTGCCCCTGGATCCCCTGGAATGTCCAAGGCCAGGCTGGACATTGGGGTTGGATCAGTCTGGGACAGTGGGAGGTGTCCCTGCCCACAGCAGCTGGGTGAACAACATGGGTTTTAAGGTCCCTTTCCAGCCAAAGCAGTCAGTGATCCCACGGACAGGGCCAGGAGGACAGGCAGGGGTACAGGCAGGGCAGGGGCTGGGCCAAGGGGGCTGCCAGCCGGGGTCTCACAGCAGGCAGATTGGGCACAATAACACAATTTGTGAACAATAAATAACATTTTTGAGCAGTGTGAGGAGGCAGATGACTGATTTCAGGAGAGTGAAGTGCTGCATGGGGGTTCAGAGAAACAAATGCACCATTCCTGCAATGAATTAACAAAGTTAATAGGTTAATAATTAATTAATAGTCACTAAGAGGTTTCTGTTACTGCTCTTTGGGATTTGTATTACCCTGGGAGAGCTGGTCACCAGCTGTGGGTTCCCAGGGGTCTGAGATGGCTTTTAGGGAGATGGAGAAGGGAGGAAGAGCTCGCACTCTTCTGAGACAGTGGAAGGCTCCAGAAGCCACCTGGGTTCTGCAGGAGCTCTCAGATGCGATTAAGGCAGGAATTGGCACGGACCTCCCGGGCTTTCTGCCGCGTGCCTTCCCGAGCCGCTCCTGCTTTAAAAACGGCTCTTCTCGTGGCTGCGTCTTCCCCTGATGCTTTCAACGAGTCCCGAGGAAAACTTCCCCTTTTCAGTCCCGCTTCCGAGTCAGCCGTGAAAGGGAAACCCACACGGGGTGACGAGTGTTCAGGTACTGGCACTGCGGGACTTTCTCCTTCCCAAGGAGCTTGTGCTTCACCCGGCCCTTCAAAGCAGGAGAGAACTGGCCTTTTAACAGCTAAAAGGGGCAATCGAGGTGTTTATGTTCTTTGACCTTGTGAATCGTTCAGCACAAAGCCTGTTTACAGACACATTTTTAATTTAAATCTCCGTTTAAAAGGGTTTTTTGAACACATGCTGAAGCACTTCATTTGGGTTTCTCTTTCATCTTTTCTGCTCTCCACAATTTTCTCTAAATCCTCTGGGATTTAATTAGCAGCTGGGAAATTCCGGGAGCCTCCTGCCTCCCTGCACTGCATCCAGAAGTGACCCAGTGCTGTGCAGCTTCCGTCTCTCTTCTGAATAACTCCATGACTTCAAATTAATATTACAGCCTGACTTTCCTAAACTTGTCAGGTGCAGGTGGAAATCCTACACACCAGGAACTGGCACCTACATCTGCTTAGTCAGATGGGCCTTTAGTGACAGATTTGGAAGCAATATTTACCTGTACAGATAAAAACACTGAAATAAACAGGAATTTTTGTCTTTAGGTAAGAGTGCTTAGAGACATTCTTGTCAAAACATTTTATTTCTTGGAGATATTTTGTGCTAATTCTCAGCAAGATTCACGTAAAGATAGCACAACTGAAGTGGTTTTGCTCTTTGATAAGTTTGCAATTACATTCTGAACCTCCTCTGTTCCTTCACTGATTTACCCAGAGCATGACTTAGGGCATGAAACGGGTGTGTGTCCAGGAGGAGAGCCGGGTGCTTGAATGCTGCTGGACTGTGGAGCTTCACCCAGCAAACCCTCCAGGTCACGGGCACGTCTGGAGCCGGCGGCGGGGCTGCTCTGCCAGCGGCACAGCCGCCTCCAGCCGGGGGACCGGGCGGTGCGAGCACGGCGGCAGAGACACATCACACTTCATTCGGCCATGAATACTGCACGGGGAAAAGACCTCCTTAATCTCCATGGAACAAGCCTAATTAAGTTCAGCTTTCTATTAGATCACAGCGATAGCTACCGCAGAGTTGGGAATAGCAATTAACTCCTTCAAAGTTCAAACCTGGCCGCGTTCGACCCACAAAGGCAGCGTTAAACAAATGTTCAGGCTGTGCGGTGGCTGAAGCAGCTGAGGTCAAACCCATCAGCGTCCCAGCAGCACAAACCCTGACTGCTCCCCAGCCTGTGTTTCCCAGGCAGATTTTAAATATTTCTTTGTCCCTCAGCTGAAGATATGGATCAGCCATGTGATGGCTCATGGTGCTCCTCCAGTGTCAGGTGGTCTCTCTCTGGGAAACTCGTGTTAGATTTGGCAAAGATACAGCAATGTCTCCCACAGAAATTATCATCAGGTTTTATAAATCGCTTCAGATGGCATTTGTCTGAAACCGAGAAATGTTGCAGGTAGCATGACATGGATATATAGAAATATAAAATGTAACGTTCAGAGGGTTTTGTGAGAGCTGACTCAAACCTCAGGGCGCCTGTCTGGCACATGGTGAGAGGAAAGGAAGTGTATCAGAACTGCAGCACAGAGTGCTGGAGATGGCCCAGATCATTACAGACTTGTCAGTCCAGCATCAAGGAAATGGAACAGAGCAGGTGCCGTGCAAGTTAATCAAGAGACAGCTACAAGAATAAGATACAGTCAGGGCTGATTTGACAGAATAATTACCTTCTCTTTGCGCAAGATTACAATGTTAAAAGTCTCACCAGGCGCTCAAGGAAACTTCAGCAGCACCCACCAGCTGGGCCAGCATCCCGGAGGGGTGCAGGAACCTGCGGAAGCTCTGCAGGAGCAGGAATGCTGGAAGAGCCATAAAACAGTGTCAAAGGCACATCTTGGTAGAACTGCTGCTGGGAGAGAGAAGGGGAGATGGGATAGTCAGGGAATACCTCCCAGGGAAGGCAAAATGTGGAGACAGGGGAATTTTCATAGAACCACAGAATTACGGAGTGGTTTGGGCTGGAAGGGACCTTGAATCTCCTCTCATTCCACCCCCTACCCTGGGCAGGAACATATCACAGAATCACAAGGTTGGAAGAGACCTTCAAGATCATTGAGTCCAACCTCTGTCCTAACACCTCAACTAAACTAAACCATGGCACCGAGTGCCACATCCAATCTCTTTTTAAACACGTCCAGGGATGGTGACTCCACCGCCTCCCCAGGCAGACCATTCCAATATTTTATCACTCTTTCTGTAAAAAAGTTTCTCCTAATATCTAACCTATATTTTCCTTGGCGCAACTCAAGACTGTGTCCTCTTGTTCTGTCAGTTGCTGCCCGGAAAAAGAGACCAACCCCCACCTCACTACAACCACCTTTCAGGAAGGTGTAGAGAGTGATAAGGTCACCTCTGAGTCTCCTTTTCTCCAGGCTAAACAACCCCAGCTCCCTCAGCCGTTCCTCACAGGGCTTGTGTTCCAAGCCCCTCACCAGCCTTGTTGCCCTCCTCTGGACACGCTCAAGTGTCTCCACGTCCTTCCTGAACTGAGGGGCCCAGAACTGGACACAGTACTCAAGGTGCGGCCTCACCAGTGTCGAGTATAGGGGAAGGATGACTTCCCTGCTCCTGCTGGCCACACTATTCCTGATACAGGCCAGGATACCATTGGCCTTTTTGGCCACCTGGGCACACTGCTGACTCATGTTGAGTCGGCTGTCGACCAGTACCCCCAAGTCTCCTTCTGCCTGAACATCTTCCACTATTCCAGGTTTTTCCAAGCCCCATCCAGCCTGGCCTTGAGCCCTTCCAGGGATGCGGAGTGCGTGGCTGTTGGTGTGGAGGGGCCCAGGGAGGTGACTCCAGCTGCTGTTGGAAGCTGAGGCACTGCTGTCACAGGGCTGGACAGGCTTCTGCTCTGCAGGAGTCACTGAGGAGCTCACAAACTTAACTTGGAATTTTGGAATCAGGATGAGATCGATTTTGCTGGTTTTGCTGCTGTTCAGCAGTTCTCTAACTCAGCCAGGAGTGTGCTGAAGGACCTCTTGGGCCTCTGTTGGGAGGAAGGTATCACCAGTCCCTTCTGGCTCTGTAATGTGTAAATTCCTTAATCTGTGGATAAAGCCTGGGCAGTGAATCTGAGCAGTTACAAGCCAAGTAGAAACCGAATTATTGTGCTTGAACTGAGAATGAGGAAAAGCATGGTTATTAGGAGACTTAACCCAGACTTTGGGAAGAGCAATAGAGAGTGTCAAGATGAGACAACTGCTCTTCCCAAAACCGACCATTTGCAGGTGGCTACACACAGGGAATGAGGGACACACCACAAAGAGAATCACTGGCACGTTCCTGAACCAAACCCAGCTCCTGCCTGTGGGAAACAAGGAGGAGAGACTGTGGATTAATAAGAATGGTTTCTGATGAACCAACGTGATCACCCAGCTGCCTTTATGTGAGGGAAGGGAACAAAGTGACCAGCACAGGCTGAGCAGTAGCTTTTGGACTCATTTGGACTCTGCTCACTCTCTGCCTGCACCTGAAGGCTCCTGGAAACATCTATTTGCTGAGAACATCTGAAAAAATCCTGCCATTTGTGAGGTCTCCAATAGCCCATGCTGCTTGAGGAGGTGGCTGGCGAGGGGCCAGAGATCAACTCATCCCTGCTCAGTGTGGGGGCACCAGCAGAGCCATCTCTGGAAGGTACACGAGGGGCTAGGGGCTCCTGAGCTGCAGCTGTAATTCACAAGCCAAAAGCTGCTGGTTTAAAATAGAGGAGAGAGGAAAAATTGAGAAATGGGATTAGAGTTTCAAATGGTTGTGTGTCTCTAGGAAAAAAGTACCTAAGTTTTTTATTATAATTATTATTAATAATAATAAAATAAAACCCCAGACTGTAATATGCTCTTTACATTTTGTGCCAGTAGCAGATGTGTTAAGCATCCAGAGTGTTTCAGGCCCTTCCTGCCCCACGAAGGGTTTGCCTGGAGGGATGCAGCGCAGCCCATTGACTGATGCCCCCGGCCCGGCCCGGGAGGAGCCATCAGAAGCCAACAGCCCAAGGAAATGTCCTTCTCCTGTATTTTCCTAGCTGCCTTCCTACTGCGCAGCTCCCGGCACGGCCCCTATTCCCTCGCGCTCCCCGGCGAGGCTGACGCCGAGTCAGCCGAGGTCATCCGAGGGTGTCCGGTCCGTGCGTGCCCGGGCAGCCACAGCCCATCCCCGGGCCAGCAGCTCCATCTGCTCCCTGCGCCGCGGCGGAGCCGCCCCACGGCCACGGGCACGCGCTGGGCACGCTGCCCATCCAGCCTCCTCGGGCTGGAAAGACACCATATGGATCCTGAGAAGCCGGGTCTGTTTCCCAAAGTGTCCACTTACAGTTTCACACATCATCAGAGTTTGGTGTTCTGAGATTATCCCGCTGGGAAAAGCAGAATCCCTTCCTTTCAAAATAAGCACTGGGGTTAGAAGCTGGGTATAGGAGGTCGTCTGGTGGTCTGGGAAGGGACTTTCTGGGAAGTAAAAATCCCTGGCAAAAAAGTCTTTTCCAAGAAAAAGTACTTTGTTTTCATGACATGCTTTTTTTATTCCATCCCCCAATAACTATTCCCTGCTCCAAAGTTCCACAGGGCAAGGCCATGGTGAGGGCTCAGCTTGGCTCACAGCCCACATCTGGACAGGAGTCTCCTGCATCCCAGCCAAGCACTGCCCAGGGGATGCAGCTGCCCAGACTGTTGGCTGTTGAGTGGGCTTTTTTCCAGCATATAACTGAAAGGTCTGGATTGTGTTTTACAAGAAGGGAAAGCTAACTCCTCCCATCCCTGCCCCTGGAAGAAAACAAGCAGTGCTGCACTGCTTTCCAGAAGTGTTGAGCAGAAACTCAGTCAGAAGAAATGCAAGTGCAGCATGGGAAGCCTCAAGAACAGAATATCTCCTTTCTTTCCTCCGTCATCCCCACAGCAGGAAATCTCCTCATCCTCACATGCTCCCTGATGTGAGTGCAGGATGGCACAGCCTCATGGTTTTCTACAGGACACCAATCTCCCAATTCCCAGTGTTAAGGCAATCCTCTGGAATTACAATGTGAGGTCAGAAGTTTTCTGCTTGGACCTTTTACTTGCTTAATGGAAAACCCTTTCTGCAGGGAATGACCCGTCAGCCTCCTGTCCTGTAGCACAGAAGGATGAGCACTGGTTTCTGCTCTGACCTCATTACCAGTGAGGGTCCTGAAAGGGGTTTGTGCCAGTATGAACCACACCAGAGCTCTGGGCAAGGAACTCATCAGGCAACTGGGAGGTACTGGGGCAATGCTGTGCCCAGTCCCCTCCTCCATGCCCACTCCCTTCCCTCCCATTCCCAGGACACATAAGCCTCTCTGCAGAGCAGGATTTATTTCTGGCATGGTAATCACAACACCTGCTAATCATGTCTAAGTAGCCCAATTAAGATCTGACCTGATAAACAACAGGTATGGCAGGAGCCCAATTCTCAGGTTTGATTATTTTGCTTGATGTGTGGGTATCTGCTTCAATTTTTGTTCATTTTCATAGAATCACAAAATCACAGAATATGCTGAGTTGGATGGGACCCACAAGGATCATCCAGTCCACCAAAAGACAGTTCCTGCAACAGTGTCCCCACTCATCCCTCAGTGTCCCAGTGGACCACAGCATCCTTGACAGGACTGGCCAGCTCGCTGCTGCTGGCAGAAAGTTAATTAATCCTGTTTCACAGAGCTAGGCCACTGGAGCCTCAGTGAAGTGGCTGCAGAATTGCTATAACCAGAGTTTCTTCTTGTTACAGCCCTGGAGTAATGAAAATATAATTACTTCACTTGCAGAAAACCTGGGTCCCCAGCAGCCTACCTGGAAAGCCTTTCATTCCAACTGTTTTCCTCGGGCAGCAGAGGCAGCACCTCAGACAGGATTCTCTGACTGTGGGATATTACAGACAGGCTGAGGTCAGTCAGGCTGGTCACCTCAGCAACACCAGGTTTGATCACTTACCAAATTTCAAACAACCGTTCCTCTGTCCTTAGGCTTGAGTAAGTCTCTGACCCTGCAGCAAGGCTCCAAATCCATAGCACAGCCTGTGGGAAGGATCTGCCTTCCCACCCTTGCTTCCCCAGGAGCTGCACCTGCTTCTGTGCCCAGGCGTCATGGAAGGAATTGCCTATGCCTTGTGTGAAAGATAAACGTGCCTGAGCAGAGCCAGGCCCCTGCAGTGGAGCAGAGCAGGGCGTGCCCACGCAGCCCTGGTGCAGCCCTGGCACCGCCCTGGCACCGCCCTGGCACTGCCCTGGCACCGCCCTGGCACTGCCCTGGCACCGCGCTGCGGCTGCTCACACTGCGTGTACCCCGGCCACTCGACAGACCCACACTGCAGGATCAGGCCCAGTGCTCAGACACCACTGGTTGTGTTCACTTCCTAATAAACAGCTTTATGGGGCATTCACAAGGTGGAGAAGCAAAACCCCACTTCCATCCAGTCTGTACTTCAGGTTGTGCTGCAGCAGCTCCTTTGAACATGCCTGGCACTGCTCAGTGCCACACGGCAGGGACTGAGCCGCTGGGCACCAGCTGTGCCAGCCTCTGCTGCCACCTCGGTGTTACCTCCTCTTAGCCTTGAGTTTGTGAGCTACCCAGCCATGGGAGAGAAGCCACGGGCGAGTCCAGGGTGCTGTGCTCTGACCTGGCTGTGTGCTGAGCTCTGTGTCACAGCACAACCTTGATCTGCCTCACCTCCTGCCTGCAGGGCTCTGCCTGGGCTCGGGGAGAGCCACCCTCCCCATCCACCTCCTGCAGGAGCAACACAGCCCTCAGGGACCCCACCCCACCACGCGTGTGCTTCTGCAGCCCCTCCCACCAATAGCACACCTGTGAGAGCAGGCCATGGATAACTCATTCATTACCACTTGCAGATACAGCTGAATTTTGCAAGAAAAATTCAACTATGTATGTGATAATCTAGTTGATATACGTGTAAATCCAGGCGACACATGTGATTTAAAATATTGAAGAGCCTCAGGGTAACAGGGAAATAAAACCCAAAAAAACCTCCCTGCCAGTATGAGCAGAAACAAACTGAAAAATCTAAGGTAAACAAAGAGAAAAGAAACATTGTATTTTCAACCTTGTAAAGCACAAAGCATTAGTAAATAGATGCTTAAGGGTAAAAACAGTAAAAAGGTACAAAAAGCACAGAGACAATGTTTTTTTTACAACAAAGTAATTAATATTAGTATTCTTCTGTTGGCCTCAGTTGAACTTTCAGAGATTCAGGCAAGCTCTCGCATGCTACAGACAA
The DNA here is from genome assembly GCA_013398075.1 of Notiomystis cincta. NCBI lineage: Eukaryota > Metazoa > Chordata > Aves > Passeriformes > Notiomystidae > Notiomystis > Notiomystis cincta. Next base: position 85,242 of record VZRX01000658.1, on the reverse strand, counting down.
ACAGGACTGTACCACTCTGTACTGCTGTTGCTCCCTTTGTAGGCAGTACATCAACTTCCTTGAATTTTATCCCCATGTAATGAGCCAAACTGTTATGACAGCAAAACATATGCCTCTTGCATCTAAACACTTTGAATACCACCTGTTTTGGGATCCTTCATCATTAAATGGGTTAGAAAGAAAATCAAACAGAGCTTTCTCCACACAGAGTACCTCAGGAGGTGTCAACAGTTTGGAAGGTCAGAATAAGCTGCATTTTATAATTCTGATGCTCCAGGAGATAAAAGGAGCAGTGAGGACCAGAGGGGCCATGAGGATGGGGAAAGGTCAGCAAGCAGCTGAAGATCACAGGATGACACAATCACAGAGTGGTTTGGGTTGTGAGGAATCTTAGAATCCATATGTTTCCAACCCTCTGCCATGGGCAGGGACACCTCCCACTGTCCCAGGCTGCTCCCAGCCCCATCCAGCCTGGCCTTGGACACTGCCAGGGATCCAGGGGCAGCCACAGCTGCTCTGGGCACCTTGTGCCAGGGCCTGCCCACCCTCCCAGGGAAGAATTTCTTCCCAATATCCCATCTCTCTCTGCCCTCTGGCACTGGGAGGCCATAAAGATCTAAAGACAGCTTCTCAGGCAGTTTCCAGAAAAGCCATGAGAACAGCTGCCCCCATCTCCTGTGTCCTCTCTGGCTCCAGGCGTGGGGGGTCCTGCACGGCTCCAGGGAGGGCTGGCAGAGGTCTAGGCACATCACTGCCCAGTGTGCCCTCCTGCTCCCCTGGCCTGCTGAGGGATGAGCTGCAGAGCTGGGGTACCCTGCTGTCCAACACTCACGGGCACAGGTGGGCACAGGTGGGCACAGCGCGGCGCTCTCCCTGTCCCTGAGCAGGAATCGTGTCCTTGGGTGGGCAGAAGGTGACAGCCATCCTGCCTTTACCTCTGCACAAGCCTCCCCTGCCCACAGGAGCCCTGGTACATGGCCATTTGCTTTCCCAGAGGCAACCCCAAGGATCTCCAGTGGAGCAAGAGCCTCACAACTCGCTCAGTGATGGGAAACACAACGGATAGGAAAGCACTGGATCAGGTGACCCCAGGTGTGGCTTTTCCCTTGGCCAGACAAGGCTTGGGTGTTAGGAAAGGAACTTGGAGTTTGTCTTTCTCTTCACAGGTGCCCAAACTCTGGCTTTATCACACTTATTTCATTGAATTCCAGTCATCTTTCAAATCATGTGAGCTTCCAGATCCTTTTCTGAAGAGCTGCTTGGTAGCAACTGACTCAGCCAGTCATTCACCAGCCTTACCTTTCAGGTGATTTCTATTCTATTCTATTCTATTCTATTCTATTCTATTCTATTCTATTCTATTCTATTCTATTCTATTCATTTCAAAACAATAAGGAACTTTCCTTTTGTCCCCACTTTTTCCTTACCTTCTTATCAGTTAATCTCCTTGAAAACAGGCTGGAAATTTTCCTCCAGAGCCTCCTGCACCAAAGCAGAGCACATGGCTGAGGCAGGACACACTGTTTCTGTAATTAAAAAATCAGATTATAAGAATTCATTACAAGAGAGCTGGAGAGGGACTTTGGACAAGAGCCTGGAGTAACAAGACAAGGGAGAATGGTTTCCCACTTACAGAGGGAATGGCTGTTGGGAAGAAATTCTTCCCTGTGAGGGAGGTGAGGCCCTGGCACAGGTTGCCCAGAGTGGTCAGAGTGCAGCTGTTCAAAAAGGAACCTTTCTTTTTGCAAGAGTTACAGAGTGACAGGATTGTTGTTCAATTCAATGCACAAAGATTAAGATTTCAGTCGGCAGAAAGTGAGGAAAATGAGGAATTAGCCCAATTTGTGCAGTGATTAGTGGTTACAGGTGCCACAGGTGTTGCTTCCTGTACTCACTACGCCCCATTTCCTCTGAGTCTCTTCTGCTGTGCAGCATTGATTTCTCCTGGTGCAGAATCTTGAGCAGTTCCAATGGATCTCAGCTAGAGCTGCTTCCTTCCTCCTGAATTCCACTGCAGCAGAGGTTTCATGCTGTTTTTGCACAGTGTATCATGTCAGTGAGGAGTTTATTATCCATTCAGTTTATTACAGCTGTCCTTAAAAATCACTGTAACCACTCCACTGCTGATGGAGGGCAGCTCTGACACTTGCCTGGACCAGTTAAGTGAGTCAGTAGAATAGTTATTTCAGAGCTGAATATTTGATATAACTCCAGGACCGTGGTGTCCTGCTGATTTTTGCTGTGAGGACATGAAAATATCTCAGAGGAGCTGATGGAGACCCTGGATCTCAACACACCTTCAGCTCCAGCACTGGGACTCGTCGTGCTGGCAGCCCCCATGGCACATGCCAGCTCCCTGGGCAGCTCCTTCCAGAGGCCCCGCTGACATCCCAGATTTGCTTTCATGACTCTCCCCAGCTGACCTTCAGCAGCAGTTGGGGTAATATAAGGTGTCCTGCTGTGACAGAGTTTGTTGCTGTTTTCAGAGCACAATCCTGGTTCATGCTCTCTGCCAAAGTGAGGTGGGTACTCTACCACTGTTCCCTTCATGCTGGTATTTGAGGCAAACCCCAGATCAGAATCATAACCAAAACTATTGAGCAGCTGCTACATTACCCACATTTGCCATGTTTCTAGAGCGTGACAATGGCTGCAGAGTGTCAGTGCCTGAGAAATCTTCTCCCTGTGCCAGCAGGAATAAACAGCTCTCTGCTTTGGCCACAAAGCTGGAATATATTGAGAGGAATAACACTGTTGTCTGTTGTCCCATCCCCTGACACTGGTTCAACAATCACTCCAAAGGGGAGTTGTCATCTCTAATCAGACCATACACCCAATCCCAGAGTGTTTTGCAAACAAGTTTTTTCAGCTGAGATCAGGAGCCCAAAGGAGCATTTGGCACTCTGCTCCCAGGGCCAGGAGGAATTCAGGCACTGCATGGTGCAAAGCTCAAACCGCTTCTCCACTCAATCCTGCTCCTGCAGCACAGGGTGACCCAGATCACAGACCACAGAATGGCTGGAAAGGCCCTCTGGGATCACCTAGTCCACCTGTTCCCCCAGCACTGAGGAGAAATGCCCAGGACAGCCTGGATGTAGGCAAAGGGAAGCTAAGAAGCATTTTCAAAGCTACTCCAATGGGAAAACCCAGGCTGTCCTCAGGCCCAAACTCACCTGCCTCCCCAGACCAGGTGCCTGCCAAGCTCACTCCTGCTGACCTCTCTGAGACTGAAAACTCAGCAGCAAGGCCTGCCTTTCATCTTTGCAAAGGCACCTCAGCTATCCAAAGGACCCAGGAGCACCAGTGCTGAGAAGCTGGGGAGTTTGGTTGACAGCAGAAGACACACCTGCATGATGCTGGATCTGTTCTGCCCATGGCTGCCAGTATGTGCTGGTGCCACTGGCCCCATCAGGGTGACAGGAACAGATACAGATAAATCCCAAGTGCAGCAGATGTCTGAGATTGAGCAGCTTTTGTACCAGGCTTCCCATCCCAAATCTGAACAGAGATTGCTTTAAAAAAGACCAGTGCAATTAGAGCTGCCCAACCCGTTGGAGGCACAGCCCCTGCTCTGCACTGGCTCTCAGAGCTCCTGGCAGAGTAAAGGCAGGTACTGAGGTGGCACATCAGGATCAGAGGCAGGAGTCTGGGAGGTGCCTCTTTATTAAGGCAGGCATTATAGTTATTTGCATATTCAGAGAGATATTTTTCCAGTTTTGTTTTCAAGGTTTCACATGCAGAAATCCTGTACCAAGACCACATCAGCCAAAGGCAGGAGCCAGAGTCACTTGAGGAGGTCCCACCTGTCAGAGGTCTGACACACGTGTGGATCCTCAGCTCGCTGAGGGGAGCAAACAGGGGAGCCCAGCTGTGCAAACCAAAGCACCTTCAGGGGCATGTCAGCCTTCCCACACAGTGTAGTCTCCTTCTTTCACCAGACCTGTGATTACCTCAGCTCTGGAGTATCTCCTCCTGCCCTGCCATCTTCCCACACGGGACAGGTGCCTGGGGGAGGCCCACAGCAGTGGGCCTTATGCTTCCCAGGCACTGAGCCTCCAGGCTGCTGCCCTGGAACATGAGAGTCAGGCTGGAAGCAAGCTCTGTGCATCCCTTGCAGTGGAGTGGAATGACAGCTGAGGAGGAGGTGATCCTGTGCCATGTCCCTTGGTGGAGGTGGCAGCAGATGCTCTGCAGCCCAAGGACTCACAGACAGGGAGCACTCGAGGGGGAGCTCAGTATTTGGAGTGTCTGCAGCTTGTAAGGATGGAAACTCAGATAAACACCTGATCTCTGCTGGTGTACATGACATCAGGTTACCAAGGATGCAAAGATTTATTCCATCTGTTCTTGCTTCCTTTAGCTTGGTTGGTTGGTTGGTTGGTTGGTTGGTTGGTTGGTTGGATTTTCCAGGCATTAACAGGATCATCTGAAGACTGAAAGGAAATCTGAAAATCCATTAAAAGGCCCTTCAAGGCAGTGTGAAATGCTTCAGCAACTGTGCCTCAAGTTTCCACCATGGGCTGGTGAGCAGGCAGGCAAGGCACAGAGTTGTCACGCACTGATATCTACACATTAAATTATTCATCTTAATTGGTATCTAAAGCTTTGCAGTATTTGTTAGTTTTATAAGATTATTCTTTTTTCCTTCATGGAAGCAAACAGCATTGAAATATTAGAAAAGGAAATAAGCAAAAAGATATGTTATGCTCCTTGTTGTAAGAATATTCACTGGAGACACACAAAGTTTTAATGTTAATGTCTCTGCATCACTACTCCCTGCATGCTAAAATAGGTTTGGAAATGCTTGAAAGGTTAAAGCTTTCACAAATGATGAAACCAGACCATTTTGGAGCTATAAATCCTGCTCATCTGGGAGAGTTGTTCTTGTGTAAAACCTCATGTTTTCTTGAGAGACTGAACTGAATATTTATGCTTAGCACATCAAACACAAGGAAGGCACAGAGGTTCACTTGTCTGCGGTGGGTATTTAAGAGTTTACTGCTGATAATTAAATCTAGAAATTATAATTAGTCACTTATTCAAACTGGAGTTCCCAGTTTTTCCTCATTTACCTTTCCAGCATAGCACCAGTGTTGGCTATCCTGGAGCCATAACTTTGTAATCCAGCTGTTATAATTTATGATTTCATTGTGTCCTGGTGGCTCCAGACGCCCTTTCCTGGTGCAGAAACTGCCTCAGATATGTGCATTTCCTGGTGCAGGAGCTGATGAACCAAAGCAGGAGACCAAGAGCCCCCGTGTTGGCCAGCCCCCCTGGGCCCTGGGCAGGGGGCAGTGGGCAGTCTCAGGACGAGCGGGCAGCCCGCGGCGTCCCGGGGCTGCTGCAGCTCCTGCCCGGCCCCGCCTGGCACACCGACCCAAGGCAGGCCAAAAGTCAGCCCAGCAAACACGAAATCAAATGGACTGGGGGGATCTGGTTCTCAGCTCAGGCTGAAACACCTGGCAAAGGGAGGGTCACAAGGCGCTCCGAACCCCTCCTGGCACCGCGTGTCTGCAGAGGGCAGGACTGGCAGGTGGTCAGACCTGGCCCCGCTGCAGCTCTGCAGCCTCAGCTGCAACATCCCTGTCCCACACTTCGAGCCGTGCTCTGCAGCCCCAGAAACATCCGCACTGCCCTTTACCACAGTGCAGAGCAGCCATGGCAATATCCCAGAAGTTCTCCAGACCTCTCTGCCACTACCTGCAATGCAATCCCACCTGCCCTGTAACTCACAGGTCCTGGTTTTTCTTTTCCAGGTTATACCAACACCTCAATGCTCACAAAAGCAATTCTGTAGCAACCTGCTCTTGCCAAAATACATTGGGTTTTCATTTCTTCTTAAACAAATAGCTTCCCCACGCAGTGAAATAAAATCCTGAGAGAAAAAAAGAAGAAAACAAATAAACAAAAAAATCCTATCATCTCCACAAACATCTCCACCAACTATTTGTGGCTCTTTTGACTGCCAGAGCAGGATATATGGATTTATCGATTTGGTTGTTGCAGTGGGATTTGTAAACATTTTCTTGGCTCAGAGCGTGTTTTCAGTGTCTCCCTGGGTCTTACTGTTGCTTTCCAGAACAGAAGCAAAATAATTGAAGCCTTAGTTTGGAGTTTAACCTGCCATGTACCACCCTGTCCCTCTGCCTCCTGGTGTGCTCTGACTCATGCAGCTGGAGAGCACACGACAGCACAGTGACCCCTGTTTGGTTCTTCATGTGCTGCCTCTCATTCACCCAAACAGAACATGAGCAGAATATATCAATGAAAAAACACCTCTACACCAAAATCATCTTACCCTAAACCCAAAGGCTTGCTGTCAAAACTGCATTCAACCACCTGCAGATTAATTCTGGCTGGCTTATCCTGAGCAATTTGTGTTTGTTTGAAACAAAGAATATTCTGGAACCATGTCTCACTCCTGCACCATAAACCTGCGTGCACAATCCAGCACTGTCACGCCAAGATGTAGAATGAAGCCTCACACAGCAGCTCTGAATAAGCTCCGTTCCTTCTCCCTGCAGAAGATGAGTGGAGAAATATTTTCTCTGGAGGAAGGTGAAGGTTTAGCTATGTGTGGGAAACCCAAACACCTCATCTGCGATGGGATCCCTGCTCAGCCGGAGCTGTCAGACTGCTTCCACCTCCCTTCCAAGATGAGCATCCCAAGATCACTAAAAATAGAGATTAGTGGTTAGGTTTTATGCAAATGACAGCTGGAATAAGACATGGTTTAAACATAGAACTTTAGATCTCCCAAAGGAGAGGAAATGGATTGAGAGGAGCTGGTTTCCCCCAGTTAGGGCACCCCTGCAAAGCTGGGCCTTATCCCACGTGTTACTTAATTTTATGGCCTTTATAGCAGGTGTCTTCTGCTCTCACCCAGTCAAAGCAGAGCCTGCCTCCTTCCAGCACCCCACAAGACCCACCACATGCTGCATTCTTGCTTTTGTGTGCAGTTGTAGGAGTTAAGCAATTCATTGCTTAAGTTATTACGGTTTTATACCAAAAGATTCTGAACTGAGATGTTGCTGTACTTGAATAATTTGTGTATCACGAGGTGGGAGAAGCAGGCTCAGCCACCAAACCGGCAGCAGCTGCAGATCCCAGCCAAGCCAGCTGGATATTCCTGTCGGGCCATAATTTCCCCAGAGAATCACCCCGGCCCTCGCAGCTGACCGGGCAGCACCGGGCTCGAGCCCAGCCCTGCAGGGGGTGGAGCTGCTGTGGGGTGAGGGGGAGCCCCACTGAGCACCCCTTGACTGCCCCCTGCTCCCCCCGGCCCCCGCAGCCACCACAGACACTGAGGAAGTGTGCGGGCCAGGCCCTGTCCACACACCTGTCCACACACCTGTCCTGACACCTGTCCAGCCATCTGTCCTGACACCTGTCCAGACACCTGTCCTGACACCTGTCCTGACACCTGTCCTGACACCTGTCCACACACCTGTCCACACACCTGTCCTGACACCTGTCCTGACACCTGTCCTGACACCTGTCCAGCCATCTGTCCTGACACCTGTCCACACACCTGTCCACACACCTGTCCACACACCTGTCCTGACACCTGTCCACACACCTGTCCACACACCTGTCCACACACCTGTCCACCTGTCCACACACCTGTCCTGCCACCTGTCTACTCCCAACACAGCCAAGATGGCGGGGAGACCCTCATGCCCCAGGGCTGCATTCTGCCTGCCCTGGGGGGACCTCTGCCCTCAGAAACAGCTGTGAAAAACCAGCCAAAGGAAAGGGAAACCGTCAAGAAAAAAAAAATTGCACAAAGTCTGCACAGGAGAAACCAGACCAGCTGTGACCTAAGGTCAGGGATGCTCGATTGCATCCATTAACACAGAGATGTGACCCTGGCCTCTTCCCTACTCTGTGTCAGAACACCAGAAATTTTTCTCCATGTAATAAGCTCTGCTCACCCCTTTGTGTCTCATTCCTCAGCTCCATCTCCTGAGCCGTGGCCAGCCTGGAGGCAGCTCAGCCTTTCCTCCAAGCTCAGAAAACCATTGCCAGTGCCATCCATTTTCCCCTGTCTGTCCTCCTGCAGAGGATGCTGAGTGGATAAAGACCTATCTGCTTTTGACCTTGCCAGGCATGCAGGAGCATGTGGAGTCCTCCCCAGATTTTGAGTCTTTCTTCTTCTCTAACCCCAGCAAGGTAAGGTTTCACTGAGTTCAACCCATAGACAGAGCCAGGTCCCGTGAGCTTGTGATGAGAATGTGCTGATGTAATGTCAGGGGTAGGAATGATGGCTGCAGGGGAGCTGTTTTGATGGGGAGGAAGGCAGCAGCAGAGCTGGTATGAATCACAGCCAATTGCTAGGATATCTAAAATTACACAAAACATCTACACATAGTCTGGAGAATCACAAGCTGAGCACCAGGCAGTTTCCTCCCTGCTGCCAGCAAGTTACAGATGAGCTGATTTGGTTTTATCCTTTCCAAGCAAAATATGATGATTGTTCTGCCTGGGTTGTCACGGCAAGAGCGTCTCCAGGCTGTGACCACTGGCATGGGGGCAGGAGAAAGAGGTGTCTGTCACGGGGCTCCTCCTCTACATTCACTTGGGCTTTTTGAGCCACCCTCATGATTCTCCCTGGTGTGATAAAAATGTCTTTTCTGAGCACCCAGGTGCCTTTTGGAACATGTGTTTCTGGGGTCTAATGCAGATGGACTCTATTCCCTGATCTGGTGAACCCATGAACTGCCCTCACTGGTAAAGACCTCTCTCATACGTGACCAGAAATGCAGATTTTTCATATTGGCATTCACAGCTGTTCCCTGGACAGTGCTGAACCCATTTGCCAAGGAATTTCACGTTAGGGTCATAATAATTTGCCCCCCCCCCAGAAACAGTTCTGCAGTAATGACAAAGAAGAACTTTTCCTGGCATATATTCAGGTTAGTGGAAAGTGTAAATCCTCCCCATGAACTTGGATAAGGAAGGTAAGTGCCCTAACTCTGCTCTGCTGAACAGAGAGGTCACCTCTGCTCCCGGCACAGCGAGGGGCACAGGGCCTTTGCTGGTGTCCCATGTCCCTGACAAGTGCTTTGGGCCCCTGCAGGCCTAGGGTCCAGCAGGGCAGGAGGTGATGCTGGGCAGTGCAACCCCAGCCCTGCTCTCCCCTGAGACAGTGACCACCAGTGCAGCAGCACTGACCCTTCCCAGGCACTCCTCAGCCAGAAGCTGCTATTAGCGAGCTCACACCTCCCAGGGCAGACACACATTCAGCCACTGCTGCTCCAGCAGCACAGGACACTGGGGGCTGTGGCCAGCCACAACAACTCCCACCCACCCAAACATGAAGCTGCAGCTCTGACTGAGCGCCCAGGGCTGGGTTTGTCAGTCCCACGGGCAGCACGCACCCCACTCCTGCCCAGGGTACCCCCATGGTGATTAGCTGAGCCCAGGGGTGATGAGGGATTAACTGCTGGAAAGGTGCTCTCTGTGTGCTTTGCATAACTGACTGAAACCCATCCACCTACAGTATTAGTCCCCAGTAAGGCATACACTGACAGCAATGCTCTGGAAGTTATTCAAAACAAGTCTGTGTACCTTGGAATAGGCAAGGGCACAGAAACGATGCAGGCTGTGACTCTCACCACGTCTCAGACACACACAGACATTCATGTCAGAGCCAGTTGGGTGTTACCACTGTATGTGCACAGGGTCACTTCCATGGTTAAAACTTTACAAATCAACATCATTGATCACAGAACCATTCAGTTTACAAAAGCTCTCCCAGCCCACCCAGTCCAACCTGTGCCTGATTCCCACCTCGTCCCCAGCCCAGAGCACTGAGTGACAGGTCCAGGCCTTCCTTGGACACCTCCAGGCATAGGAACTCCACCATCCTCCTGGGCAACCCCTTCAAATGCCTGGACAACCTTTCCATGAAGAAAATTTTCCTTAACGTCCTTCCTGGTGAAAGAAATTAGGAGTCTTCATTAATTTAAAAGCAAATTATTAGATTTTCTGGCATTCGCAAATGTTTTCACCACTTTACTGGAAACATTTGAAGAACAAGTTTACAAAAAGAATTTGTAGAAACCACACAGCAGCCTGCGAAACAGCAAATGGAAGCAGAACACTTCAGGAGCTGGAGGCACCCTCATGACATCCCTGCCCACGCCCTTGGGTATCTGGGGGGAAAAGATTTCTTCTAGTCCTTGTACTATATAGATTCAAAAATATAAAAGTCCTAGAAAAGACTATATGAAGAAAAGAAGAACCTGCTTAATAAAATTGTACCTCTTTGCCAAGGAGAACAAACACCATTATTTAACATGCAAAATCAATTACACCATGGAAATAGCAAAGCTTCTGACTGCAGTGTTGTTAAAAAGTGTTTTCACATACCATGTGAAGTAGCTGCAAAAGCAGATTGTGAGTTTTTAGAAACATGATTCTTAGCAGATGAAATCTCAGCCAGTAGTAGGCAAGAGCCAAGAAGTAGGAGAATTATCACCATCAACCCTAATTTAGGAAAACATTCTTGAAAGAATTGCTCCAGCCAAATGTGTATAACATTTGGCTCCGACTGAAACCTCACCTAAACCAATATGTCACAGGCAAGGCAGGGTGGAACTGGAGATCTTTAGTCTTAAAACTACTGAGCTAGAGCTTCTCTCAGGCTGGCAGCCACCCTCAGTGACTCTGAGGGGATGACAGTGGGAAGTGAGGGATCCAGGGACTCACTTCTCTCTCCTCCTCAGCTCTCTTCTTCTCTCAGAGCTCTTGGTCAGGCTGAGGGGTCTGGCCCTGGTGTGTCCCTACAGCCTAAGAAGGGCTCTGCTCCCAAAAGCTCCTGCACTTCTGGAGTCCTCCAGCCCAGCTCTGTGTCCTGCACCCTAAGAAGTGGCTGCCTTAGCTTAGGCTGTCACGTGGCTCATTCTGGCTTCCAGATCAAGCTCCAGCTTTGAGAACTTCCAGCAGCTTTCATAGCTCCAGGACAAATTTAGATTTTTTTTTTCATGCTTTGCCACATTGCAGAGCAATTAAACATTAAACATCAGCAATATGGCAAAGACAAATCTACAGCTTCTGTCTTGGGGACAGATAGCTTTTCCCCACCACTCCAAGATGTTCTGCCATACATGGCTCCCTCCCAGGAAAACAGGGCTCTGCTTCAGGGTCACAGGGAGCAGGTCTGTAAGTTTCTCTCTGGATAACCCCATCACTGCACTCAGGCTGCTGGGCATTCCCCTGATCTGAGCACTGGGAGTTGGAAGCAAGTGGGCCTGATGAAGAACACGTGGAATTTCCCATTCCTGGCAATAGCCTGTGTGCCCACAGGGCTGCTCCAGTCTGCTTGGAGCAGGGGAAGCGTGGCATGGTTGTTCTCCACCCATGGGCAGGGAGAGGGGCCAAGCAGGACAAGGCTGACAGGAAGGTAGGCTTAGATGAGATATTGGAAAGAAATTCCTCCCTATGAGGGCAGTGAGGCCCTGGCACAGGGTGCCCAGGGAAGCTATGGCTGCCCCTGGATCCCTGAGAGTGTCCAAAGCCAGGTTGGAGAAATCTGGGATAGTGGAAGACGCCTCTGCCCATGGAAGAGGGGTAGAATGAGAAGAACTTTAAGGTCCCTTCCAACCCAACCATTCCATTGTTCTGTGTAGCACCTGGCTGTGACTGGTTCTGCAGAGGTTCTGCAGAAACCTCTCTGCTCTTGTGACTGCTGAAGGCCTCCCCTGTGCAAAGTGCAGAGATGCCCTGCATGAGCTCCCCAACCCTGCAGGAGCCCCTCAAGCTCTGCATGAGGCCCCCAGCCCTGCAGGAGCCTCCCAGCCCTGCATGGGCCCCCCCAGCCCCGCAGGAGCCCCCCAGCTCTGCATGAGCCCCCCAGCTCTGCATGAGCCCCCCCAGCCCTGCAGGAGCCCCAGCCCCAGCCCACACACTACCAGGAGAAGCAGAGCCTGTGCAGCCCAGCTCTGCGGCACCACTCAGCTCCTGCACAGGCCCTGGAAAATCCAAGATGTTCATTCCAAGTGGTCCTGCTGAAAGGGAATGAGCTGCAGCAACATCTGCACATGAACCCAAATCTGCCGGCACAGTGGTGCCTTTCCTAGCCGGGGTACTCCAGCCCTCTCCATTCGTTGCCTCCCACACTCTCTTCACATCCCACAGCTGCTCCTGTTCCTCCATCTGACTTTCAGAAGGCAGCATTGCCCTGAGGATAGACATAAGGATTATATCCATGTGGTCAAGGCCAAAATTATACAAGGCAATAAAAGCGTTTTATGGCACAAAGCTGTTTATGACAATTCTTACCAACAATTATGCATGAGAATCACACATATATGGGGATCAGAGAACTTCAAAACTTCACCAAACCCATGGGTTAGTTCCAGCAGTCTTTCATGTTTGGTTCTGCCTACCATTTTTGAGAAAGGTTGATTTAAAAATACATCATATCCATGTACCTCAAAAGAACTTAAAAATCAGGGCAGGAAGCAGGTTCTAAAGTGTTAATACATAGGGAGCTCTTTGTGACATATAATTATCAATTTGTGCAGTGACTGCATAATTAATATGTGGTCTCATCTCATTCTCTTTTAAATGTATTCCCACACTGCCTAGAAGTTGTTGGCTAATGAATTAAACAGTTTGATGTTGATGAATCACAATTTTGCCTATCAATATTAAAATATTGCCAGAGGTATGTTTTCAGTTTGGGTCATGAAAGTTTAAATTGTAATACTGTCAGAAATGCAGCATCCTGTGTTCCCAAGCTTTGCTGCAAAATCAGAGGAGTCCAAGTTTTGTTTTCAGATTTGGGGGTTTTGGACTATTTTTATTTGCTTTCTTCCATTGAAGAAATGACAGGAACATAAGGTATCTTGCAAAACTTCAGATTTATCAATAATAGCATCTAAAACAGAGAAATCCAGTTACTCGGGAAACCTCAACTCAAAACTAGTTTGTTCCCTGGACTGTGATTAATGTGGTAAGTGAGACCAGATGGTGAGCACTTCGAGAAGCCTCTGTGCTCCAAAGAAGTGTTAATTACCTCCAGAGCTCTAGCAAAAGGATAATGGAGAAGAACAGATCCCATCCCTGCACCAAAGGGACAATGAGCAAAGGGTACCTTGGCAGGGGACCAGAGGGCAGGGATGGATGGGATATTGGGAAGGAATTCCTGGCTGGGAGGATGGGCAGGCCCTGGCACAGGGTGCCCAGAGCAGCTGTGGCTGCCCCTGGATCCCTGGAATGTCCAAGGCCAGGCTGGACACTGGGGCTTGGACACCCTGGGACAGTGGGACGGGGTGGAACAGGAGGGTGTGTCAGGTCACTTCCAAACTAAACCATGACTCTATGAAAAGTACCCCCACTCCCACATGGGGGAGCAGAGCCCTGCACGTGTGCTCAGCTCCCAGCCATGGCCACCTGCAGGGACAGGATCAACAGCAGCCAGCCACCCCTGCACTGCCCCGCCGTGTCCTGGCCCTGGCTGGCACAGCACCAGCTCTGTCTTTGCTTTATTGCCTGATAAAGACATTTCTTGCACACTCACAAGACACACAAGCTCACACAAAGCTTCTGAGGCTCTGTGAAGGGTGAAATGCCCAAGTGAAATCCATACGAGGCTGTGGTCAGAGTCCTCGGGAGAGAGGGACAGCAGGCTCAGGCAGCAGCTGGGGAGGAGCAGGGCTGCACTGCAGAGCTCTGGGATAACAAATCTAGGATTGCAGCTGGCTGGACTCAGACCAAGAGCCACATTCAGAGTAGGGGGAAAGGCAGAAAACCCATGGAGGCCAGGGAAAGTTGCTCCCTAGAGATCACTGCAGGGCCCAGGCTGCACAGAAAGATGGAGGAGTGGAAGTAGCTAATGGTACCTGGGGTGAGAAAAAGATGATGTGGGTGAGCTGAGATTCCCTCCTGATTCTGTGGCCACTGAGGGCGCAGACCTGGCTGAGGGTCAATACTCCACAAGATCAGGTCACCCAAAGTCTTGTAGATTAGTGCCTCATTCCATGGAATAAAGAAAAAAAGAAAACAAACAAACCAAGAAAAAAAAAAAAAAAAAAAAAAAAAAAAAAAAAAAAAAAAAAAAAAAAAAAAAAAAACAAAAAAAAAAAACAAAAACAAAACCAAAAACCCCCACCAACCCCAACCAAAAATTAAAAAAGATAAGATAAAGGACACTGAGAGCATCACCACTGCCTCTCTGAGCAACACTGATGTTGTGTCAGATGGAAACTTCTCAGAGGTACAAAATGAACAGCCCAAAAGCGAGCCCAAAGTAAAGCAGATTTCAATTCCACAGTAGTGAGATTTTGCTGTTTCACTACGGATTTCCTGTATGGGAAAAAGTAATATGAAACACAGCTGCCTCGTGAGTTACCACAAATAAACCAGGGGCAATAAATGAGCTCTGACGACTCAGCCCCCGCGAGCAAGCGCCGGCTGTGCGAGACCCCAGCGATGGCCACGTGCGAAGGGCAGCCCAAGGGGTGTGCAGGTCCAGGGTCAGACACTCACTGCACGTGCAGATCCATCAGGCTGACAGCTCACAAGCCCCAGGGAACCAGGAAGCTCCTTGCAATGATTTAAGACAGAAAGTGAAGAGTTACTCGGGTTATTTTACAAGCTAAAAGAAATAAGTCTTAGAAGCAAGTGTGATGAGAGCTCTGCTGCTTCGGTAATTTCACAGCTGAAAAGGTCACATTGCAGAAAAGCCAGTTCTTTTAAAAACCCCTTCAGAGGTGAGTCTGGAGAGAGTGCCCAAGGAAAGTGGTTGTTAATGTACACTTAACCTCTGCACAGCTGAGAAGGTAATACCTGAGAGCAACTGCACCACCAGCAGCCTTGAAAAATGTGAATTCAACTCCATGAAATGTCACTTAAAACTGAAACAGTCCTATCAGCACCTCTGGGGCTGAAGGATTGGCCTAAAAGCTGTAAAACGAAAACTTCTCCAGGAAGTCTGGAGAGGGATGTTTTGCAAGGGCAAGCAAGTGACAAGACAAGGGGAAATAGCTCTAAGCTGAAAGAGAGGAGATTTGGATGGGATATTGGGAAGAAATTCTTCCCTGGGAGAGTGGGGAGGCCCTGGCACAGGGTGCCCAGAGCAGCTGTGGCTGCCCCTGCATCCCTGGAAGTGTCCAAGGCCAGGCTGGACACTGGGGCTTAGGTAGCGGGACAGTGGAAGGTGTCCCTGCCCAGGGCAGGGGGTGGAACAGGATGAGCTTTAAGGTCCCTTCCAACCCAAACCTTTCTGTGATTCTGTGATTTGAAAACAGGTCTCTGTTTCACAAACCTGGTTCTCTCTCCCCTGGCCTAGCACTGGAAGGTAGAGGAAGCTCCCTGCTTGCACATCACAACATCCAGAGGAGCTGAAGCCCCTTGGCACAGGCATGCATGGTGTTTTCCACCTGGCTGTGATTCCAGCCACCAGCCCAGCCCTGCACGAGGCTCTGCTGGCTTCACTTCCACCATGAAATGAGGAGTCGTCGCCTGTTCAGAACGCACTGAGGGTGTCAATGATCTCTACAGCTTTTGCATATACCAAAACCTTGAAGGCTCCAAGGAAAACCAGAGCTCAAGGGCCGTGTCAGCTCTGCATGCCCTGGCGCAGGGACACCACGGCCCCGGGACAGGAGCTGCCTGCAGGGCCACCCTGAGGGGCTGTCCCAGCGGGACAGGGGCAAACACCCAGTGCCAGTGCCGGGAGGGGCTGAGGGAGCCTCCGGCGCGCTGCTGCCAGCAGGGGCTCCGAGCCAGCCGTGCCCCGACCGCCCCAAGGCAGAGTCCGTCCCGTCCCGCTGCTGGAAGGGTGGGGGAGCTGCACCTCCTGGACAAGCTGCTGCAGGGGGAAGGAACGGTGGTGCCTCATTACACGGGAGTGTCTTCGGCATGGGGGCCCCTGCCACGCATCCCACGAGTTCTGCTCCACTAGCAGTGCAGGAGCTTTCCTAAAGCACTGGAGTTAGGATTTCCCACATAACCCTAGGAACTTTACCAATCATGGATGAGTGATGACTGAACAATTCATCCTGATGCACATTTCAGCCATCAGTCAAATTGTCAATACTATTGATCACTTAACCTAAGGTACAGATTCCTCAACTGACATCTCAGAATCACTAACTTTGGAAAAAAGCCTCCAAGATCACCAGGCCCAACCATCAACATAGCACCACCACCATGTTCACCACCAAACCATGTCCTCATATTTGAGTCCCAAAGGCTCTGAACCCCACCAAAATAACATCCCAGCCATCCATGCAGTCCTGTGTGCACCATCCTGTCTGAGTTTGTCAGGTTTCAGTTCTCACTGACTGGCTTTTCTAGCCTTTATTTCTGCTGGATTAAAAGTGCTGTTAGAAGCTGTTTGTAGTTCTGGCTGCCAGCTCTGCAAACCTCTCCAAGGCTCTGACAACTGAGCCAAGTCTCTTCCTGGGAATAGGGGAAGCATGAGTTCCAAATAATAGACTTCATATGCTAAACTTAATCTTCAGTGACACATGTGCAAACAAAATGCCTCTGAAGCCATTGCTAAAATATAATTGACCAGCCACACAAGCAGAAACCATTGGAGATGCAAGAGACAGCTCAGCTTGCTGCTCCCTCGGTGTTGGGGCTGCAGGAGGAAAAAGAAGCTCAGACAGGTTTTGTGTCACTCAGACACCGTGACACTCCTCACAGGAAATAAATATCTCTAAAAATGTCCTTTTAGCATGCAATTCCCTGGTCAAGTGGTGATCCACGGCCAACAAGGATGTGAGATAGCACTTGAATGCGAGGGTTACACGAGGATGGTGCAGCAGCAGAAGGGACAGGATGGCACAGACAGCCCTGCCAGGGCAATCCCCTACACTTCTTACCCAATTTGGCCCTGGCACTGGCAGACAAACCCCACAAGTCCCAGTGTGCCCCACCAGGGCTCACAACTCACATGCAGCATCACTCCAGCACACAACACGTTCTTACCACAGTGGTTCCCAGGTACTTTCCCAAAGTGCAGTGTGGCCCATTATTTTGTGTCTGTGGCTGTGTGAAACCCTCTGTTTAATTGACAAATTGACCAGGAAAGCAAGCAAGGAACCGGCGCCCTCCCCACACCTCCAAGCACCAGCTTGAGCTCTCCTGCAGCAGGGAGAGGAATGTTTGAACTGGGAGTGAAGTGTCACCTGGACTTAGAAGAAATCTTAATTGGATATAGAAAAGATTTTGTGTATTCAGCGTGAAGGAGACTAAGCCACTTAGAAAAGGATCAAACGTATCCTCTGAAGTGGGTTGGTATCATTTGATCAGCACTTGGTGCCTTGAAACTCAGCAGAGATTTTTGCCCTTTAGCTGGGGAAGGAGGCGATCCAGTTAAACAGCAGGTCTGGAGCTTATTGTGCCGCTGTGTAAATGGGACAGCATTATTCCCATGGCAGGAATTAGCAGCCTCCTATGCAAAACCCATCCCACAAAGGACTCCTGAGTTTGGGGGGACACGATGCTGGCCCTGAAGGAGGAAGGGTTGGTGTCACCGAGCTCAGAGCAGTGCTCCCTTCCTTCTCTTACACAGGATAAAGGAAGAGGAGGAGCTCTGCTCTGCCTGTGCAGAAGGGAATGCTCTGCCTGACCTAGAGACAATTTTTGGTGGACACCATCTGCTCAGGATGCTGACAGTAGATACCACAGAGCATTCCTGCCTTCCAGCCCATCTGCATGGACAGAAACAGCTTTGCCCTGCAGAGCTCAGCCTGTTTATTGATTTCCTTCCACATACGCTGAGTTTGCAGCCTGGCAGTTCACCACAGTGCTTGCCTTAGGAATGCCCTTGATCCCTGCCCAGAGCCAGGCCCTCTCCAGCCTCAGCAGTCAGCTTCCCAGGTGACAAGAGAGTGAGCAGGGCCTTATAAACTCCAAATACAAGCACAGGGCATCATTAGGAGAACGCAAGGCTCACTGTGGAAACAACATGCAGAGCCACATTCTGTGCCAGCCACACTTTTCCTCACCATCATCCCTTCGAGCAGCTGCTGGCAGGGCCAGAGCAGCCAGAGGGGGCCCAGAGCAGAGCTAAAGTCAGCGGGGCAGCACTGGTGACATTGCTGTGGGACACAGCCACCTTCCCACAGCCCACAAGACCCTCATACAGACCCCCTGAGCCAGGCAGAGGCCCTTTTTCCATGGCAGAGGCCCTTTTTCCATGGCAAAGGCTGCCTGGGGCAGGTTCACAGGGGCTCAGCAGAGATTCCCCACTCAACCTGTGCATTACCCTGTGCCAAGGTCCTAATAAATCAGTTAATAATGCACAAATGCTCCTGTTTGTGTGTCTGTGCAGGACAGCTGCTCCCCTGTGCCATTATGGCAACAGATTCATCTAGAGGCTTTTCCAAGAGACAGAGGAAAATGCTTTTTCCTCATACTAACAGCAACGAGACACTGGCACAGGATGTACCAAAGCAATGCCAGGATCCAAATCAAGTGGAGCCCAGTTAGTCATTACTCTTTGAAACCAACTGCAAAATTTCTCATTAATTGAGATAGAACTTCACCTTCAATTTCTGCAAAACAGATGTCCTGCACGTCGGAGCAAAGGCCACTTCTAGAGATGAACAGGGCTGCTCTGGGAGGACAGAGCCCAGGGCTCACCTCTGCACCTGAGCACAGAGTAAAGCCAGCTCTGCAGTCAGAGACACTTAAAAAACAAAACAAAACAGGATTTTGCCCATGCTGAGATGTGAATTTGCCCTGGCTGAGCCAGTGCTCTACTGTCAGTGAGCCAAGGTGGACAAAGGGACCTGAGGCTCAAGTGAAGCTCTTTCTTGGCTCAGAGGTGAGACCTCCAAGGCAGCAGCAGCACCAGAAAAATCCCCTCACTAAGGCTTAAGCAGGGTGTTGGCACAGCCAGAGAGCTGCATTTTCTGCCCCTTTTATTTTATTCCGTTCCCCATCCTGATCATTCAATAGACACTCCATGTAAACAGCCCTGCTGGCATTCCCAGAGTAGGGCAGGGGGAACACGGATTCCCACAGGCCATCCCAAAAATTTATTTATCCTCCCTTTTCTTGGACAGAACTCTGCTGTTTCCCTGTGCCATCTCCTGTGCTCTCGACAGACATGGAGAGTGCTGATCCATGTCAGTTTGGTGCAATCTGATCACGGGTTTTACATCAATAGGAGTGGAAAGTTTTAAAGGATTTGCAAAACATCAGTTCAGTGGCTATGTCTGCTTCTTGCATGTTCTCTGCTTTGCATTTGTTTTCCAATCAAAAAATCTTCCACAAAAACAGGGTAAAACACCCTCAAATGATAAATTCCTTTTCTAAGCTCTTAGTCTTTACTTAAGCAATGTAAATCAGATAGTGAATATGATTATTCATACCCTTAAAATGTGCTGTATTTTAAATCCTTTCTTCACTGAAACGCCAACAAGAAGGAAAAAAAAAGTGCCATCTCGAAGAGCTGTGCCCCCGGTACAGCTGTCTCACCAGCCTCTGAAACAAATTTCAGTTTTTGTTTGTTTATTCCATGAGTGTATATAATAACATAAACTCACTTTCACATGTTTGCAAAATACTTTCAGTGAACAGTGTGTGGATTACAAATGAAAGCTGCTGTGGACTGAAGAGAATTGTCCTTCCAAAGGATGCTGGGGCCATGCAGCAGGATGGTCCCTACCGAGCTCTCAGGGTCCCCACAGGGTCACTTGGAGTTAGTTATCCACCAAGAGGAGTCAGAAGAGAAGCTCCACTCCAGCAGGTGACAGCAATGATAACTCTTTCCTCCAGTAGCAGAAACAATGGAGGAATGCCATATAGCCATCCCTGTATCTGCAGTAAGGATGTCTGGCAGGGTGTGAACTGACTGAACAGTCAGTGCCTAAAAATCCTCATCATTTCAAATAACAGCAGAGTTTTCTCAATAATGAACTCAAGGACAATTAGCTGGAATCATCCAGCGAAAGCCAAGATACCTCAGAGGAAGTGTTATGGCTTGCCATAAAAATATATCCATTTAATTTGTTACACTCTGAGTGGTGTCACGGGCAGAGGCAGTACAGTCCGAGGGACGGATTTTTGCTGCTCCCATTAACATTTTACCAGCCTCACTGAAATAAGAGCAGCAGTTATTATTAGTCCAGTTACAGCAGCACTAACATTTACACTCCAAACTAGATAACCATTATTTAAAAAGTCATTAAAACCACAGCTAGAATTTCCCCAGGTGAATTCCCCACTGTTTCTGGAAGGAGCTTCTGGAGTTGGGGCCCACAGGGACTGTGGGTGCTGGCACCCTCGTGCACTGCGCTTCTCCACATCACACTGGTATTAACTGTGGGGTCACAGAGGGGTCCCACCACTCAGCACAGCTCCTCATTAGCATGAGTAAGTATTTCATTAAAGGAAGTTAAACTGCAGCCAAAACAAACTCTGGCAGCAGGAGTTTGTTCTGCCCACGCACAGCAGTGGCACTCGCTGTCCCAGTGCAAAGCACTGCCCCCAGCTCAAAGCTGACACTGGGATGAGACCTCCTGATCAGCACAGAGCCCCCAGTGCTCTCTTAGCAACAGCAAAACTAAAACTAATGAGATACTGGATAGTTCATTTGGTGAGGAAAAATGTCATAAACAGCTGAGCCATTATAAAATACTGAGGAAGATGCTCAGGGAATAGGAGGCACCCAGGAAGCAATGGCTGGATGTACCAGTTGGCCCAGAGCCGTGTCCACCATCCCTATCCTGGCTTTGTTGGAAACAGAAGTGACCTCACATGGCACTGCTCCCATGGGACACTGATGAGAACTGCTGGTGTGAGGGCAGCTCCCTGGGCTCTGAGTGCAGGGAGGGATGAGCATAACTGTGCCCGGGCTCCTGCTTCTCACCCTGCACATCCCTTGGCACAGGGGGGCGAGGCTGGGGCAGCACAGAGGAACAAGGATGTCCCTGGGCTGGCAGCATGACAGGCAGCAGCTGATGGCCTGCCCTCCGGGATTTATCCACCGTGAGTGGTGGATAACAACTGAACAACCGTGAGTGGAGGATAACAATTAAACAACCATGAGTGGTGGATAACAATTAAACAACCATGAGTGGTGGATAACAAACAATCATGAGTGGTAGATAACAAACAACCATGAGTGGTGGATAACAATTAAACAACCAGCTGAGCGTTGTGGATGAGCAACAGGAGCTCAATCGCTTCTCCCAGGGCACTCACAGCTGCAGGGCTGTATCTCACACCTGAGCTCATTGTTGGAATAATTAAGAATTTCCTTTGGTTTCCTTCAAAACGCAACGTATTCACAGTTTTGCTGTCTTGGCAGCAGTTTTTCAAAGGATACACTTGGTGCAAAACAACTTGTCACATCCCAAGCAAAGCCTTTAGAGCCGCCCAGAGGAACCTGCTCCAATGCCAGCTCTGGCTGCCAGCGTGGCTCTGGGCTACCCACAAAAAGGGGTAAATTCAAATTTTGTCTTTTAAGAAATTCATACTGTCTTGTACCATTGATATCAAAGCAACTGGATGCAAATTTGATACTCAGTACATATTTTCTTACAGAAAACAACTCCAAAGGGATGACTAAATTACTTCTCATTCTAGCTTGGATTTATGACTTTCTCAAGCATCACATGGATGCATTTGCCTGCCTCTTTTTTCACCCTTCCAAGGTCAGGAAACTTCCTTAGCCTAAGTTTATGAGCAAACAGCCAAGAATGCATCATTTTCATTGTTTTACAGCAAAATATCCATAACAAACAGCAGGACTGCCCAAAGTGCCTGAGCAAAACGCAAGTAAAATACTGAAGCAATTCATCACAATCTGTTTGCAGCCCAGATCATTTGAGCCAAGCCCACATGAGGCTGCAGACCCGTCAATATTCCAGACACTGCCACAGCTAAGCCAGGTGCTGCTTCTCCCACAGCATTGCACCCAAGGATGCACCAGGTGCCCCCTCTGCACTCACCTGCCCTGACATTGGGACCAGGTGGAAACCTGAGATTTATTTCTTGGACTCAAATGCAGCAGGAAAGGTTGAAGCTGTGCAGAATAGCAGGTCCAGCACCCACAGCCTCACTTTATCCCTGTATTAGAACATTAGAAATAAACTGGTGACCTGCTCAGGAACGATGAACAGCAGCTACTGGCAAGTCAGCTCTCACCAGACAGGTGGGATTCCCTGCCCAGGTCTCACTGCTGATGGATGTCCAGGCACCAGCGATCCATGCCAGGGATCCTCAGAGCCCGAGAGTGACACAAACAGGGCAGGTGACAAATGCAGCACCCAGGAGTTTGGTCTCTCCCATACATCACCCTTTTTGCCAGGTTTGAGTCTCCTCTCACCAGGAAAGGTGCTGGGCAACACCTCGCACCACTTAGCAGAACCACCAAAGGAAAACCACACACAAAAAAAGCATTTCAGAGGTGATTTGTTTTCTTAACACATTTAGATGGGAAAAATATATTTGAAATTACTTTGGTATTGGCAAGAACAACAGTGGGAAATGTATGAGAATTTACGAAGTTCCAGCCAGAAAAGGGACAGGAGAAAAAGAAGGTTCTTTAAAAAACCCAAAACCAAAACAGAAATTAACAAGAAGCCCAACGACAAAAACCCAAAGCAAAATAAAATGAAAATACCCACACCCCCCCCCCGAAAAACCAAAACCAAAACAAACCAACAAAAATACAGAGCACTCTAAGTGCCCTGCTAAAATACACGTTCTTTCACATGCAAATCTTCCTTTTTCACTACTTCATTGATTCTGAATAGGGGTAAGGACAAATGACACTAAGACTGAATTTAAAGCAAAGGCAGAGATACTAGATAAAGTGAACAACCTTTTTTTTACGAGGAGGGAAAAAAAACAGCAACAAATAAATGAGATGAAAAGGAGCCGTTAAAGACATTTTCTTTGTTCACGTCAAACAGTTACACTCTCGTACACTACACAGAAGATGATTTGGGGAAGCAAAAGGAAACACCAGCTCCTCCCTCTCGCTGTATTAACTCGGAGGTGTTTTATTGCTCTGGACACAGACTCAGAGCCGGGGGGAAGGAAGGGGACCACGGGAAGGGCTGCAGCTGCTCCGCGGCAGCTGTCGGCGAGCAGGACCCGCGGAGGAGCCGGGGCTGCAGGGCTGGGCAGCCGCAGGGTGCCCTCCCCACGCCGCCTTCTTCCCCTTCCCCGCGCAAAGCGAAGCGCCGCGACCCCGGGGATGCTCCGAGGCCTCGGCCTCACCCTGCCCCCTGCGTGCTGGGCTGGACCTCGGCAGGGCACCAGGAGGGAACCGAGATTCCCCGCACCCCTCCCGTCGACACCGCCAGGCCATTCCCTGCTCCTCGGGGCTTTGCTGTGCTCCGGAGCATCCAGCTGTGCACAGCTGGCAAAAGAAGCGCTATCACAAACACCCAGCGGGATAAAGATAATGAAGATTTAATGTAAAACCATGTTAAATGCATTGTGGATTCCCTCCCCCTCTCCTTTTTTTCTCCCTTCAAAGCATCAGTACATCTTGGGAACTGGAAAGGTTTGCCTGGATCAGAACAGGGCTGGGCTTTGTTATTTCACCATGCAAAGATGAAATAAAACAGAAAAAAAACCCCAAACCAACCAAAACAAAAACCCAAACCAACCAACCAAACAAACAAAAAAACGCAAACACAAAAAAAAAAAAAAAAAAAAAAAAAAAAAAAAAACAAAACAAAAAAAAAACCCCCCAAAAAAATTAAAAAAATCCCCAAGAAAACCCCACAAAAACAGCCCTCCCCACCAAAAAAAACCAACACAGGAAACCCAAACAATTTCTTACTCCATCCCTAGTTCCTCTAAATAAAAAACTTACCAACACAGAAACCTCTGCTCAGCTCTGTGCCATTCCTTTCTTAAATTACATTGAGGTTTTTGCTTTTTTTAAGGAATTGTGGGGGTTTAGGTTTCCAAGGGCCCTCTCCATCCCAGCCCCCTGAGGGGAGGAAGGGCAGAAGAGGGCACAGCCCTGAGGCTGGGGGCACCCTACCAGCAGAAGGGCCTGACAGAGCTGGACTGCACTTCCCACAGGCTGGAGATACGACAAGTCTGAGATTCTCCTTAAGGCTCTGGCCAAGGGGAGAGGAGAGAGTTTATTAAAAGGGAAATCCTGGGCAGCTCCACTGCGAAGTCTGTGGAGTGAAAGCAAACCATCATGCTGGAGCACTGCCCACACCCATGGACCCATC
Organism: Notiomystis cincta; assembly: GCA_013398075.1. Lineage (NCBI taxonomy): Eukaryota > Metazoa > Chordata > Aves > Passeriformes > Notiomystidae > Notiomystis > Notiomystis cincta. The sequence continues at coordinate 61,066 of VZRX01000658.1, read as the reverse complement.
CACACACCAGGGCTGCTGTGAATGGCAACAGGGATTTTCTCCTAAGTCACTGACCCTTGCTCCGTGCTACAAATGCACTTCCTGTGAAGCAGAAGGAAAGTGCCTGAAGAATCGCAAATGCCTTTTGAGCAGATTCCCACAAGACCCTGTTAAGGACAGTTGATTGGTTCTGCAGTTGTTACTGACCTCGGAACCAGGTGGGAAGAGAGACTGAGGCAGAGAAGTCCCTCCCCAGTGGAGTGGCCACATCCCAACCTGGCAGCTGCAGAGGGACAGTCAGCACAGTGACCAGAGGTGGCTTCCTGGGCAAGGTTAGTGTCACCTAAGCCAGCACAATCCAGTGCAGTCCAGCCAGTCAGAAAAAACCATTTCCATTGGGAGGGGAAACCCCAGAGCCCAGGGGCCCTCAGTCTGGAGAAGTCCAGCAGAGAGCCAGCGGGGTGGTGGCCAAAAGTCCAAGAGCAGAATGTCACAGGCTATCACATGATTGTAACTGAGGTTTGTGTTATAAAAGGGGCTCCAGGACTCACATCCAGCCCTTGAAGGGTTTCCTGGGATGATTTCTTAAGGCTTGTAGTCACTGTCAGCATCTTCTAAACCAGCCCAAAGTGACATATTGCAACTGGAAGAATGAAACCTGAAGGAAAGAGGGGGTGTGTGCCCGGTACACAGAATCATGGAATGGTTTGGGTTGGAGACCTCTGAGGAGGTCTGGGCAAGGGGTCTTGTTTTACTGCTCCATAAGTGTCTGTCTGTGCACATCTGTCTTACACAGAGAAAACTCCCATTCCTTGAGCAGCTGAACTTCCCTTTTCCACGCAATTCCACAAAAGGGCTTGCTAGTGTGATTTAGGACTCTCTTCTCCTAGAGCCCCCTCAGTGAAGCTTTGCAGGTGGTACAGTGGGACAAGAGATTTCATCCACCAACTTCTTCCTTCTTCTCTGTGCTGGGCAAAAGGAGCAAAGGCAAGTGCAACAGGCTGTGAATACGAGTGAGAGACCTCCAGCTCATTTGGTTTCCTTCCAAAATTAGAAGACTTCTGTTTAGAGGGAAGCACTTTCTCTTATCACAGATTGACAGAATCACAGGAAATGTCCATGGAGCCCCTCAGCCAAACACCTTCTGTGCCATTCCCAGCAGAGGTGTCTGCCCTGGGAGAACTTCCTGAGTATACAACAGACCCTCAGAGTGAGCTGCCCCAGCCCCTCAACTTGGCAGTTCCCAGGCTCTCTTTCAGGCCACCTGCCCTGCAAACCCACCGTGTGTTTCCCCGTCCATCAGAGACACCAGGTAGATGGTTCCTTTCCTCTTTAGTCACACCCCACATACACATCCTTTTTCTTTAAAACGCATCTGAAGGCTATCATTCGATACCACTCCCTCCTGAGAATCTTATTTATGGTTTATATTTAATGCAAATATTAAATCACTTGTTTCCTGCCGAGGGCCTGTCCTTCAGACACACTGGCTGGCACAGCACACGGCTCCAGCCATCAACCCATCCCTCTCCACACCGGAGCCAACACAGTGCCAATGCAGCTCACAGCCGGGGGCTTTGTGCCCACTCGGGCCCACAGCAGCTCAGGACTGGTGTGGGGGTCACGCTTTTGGGGCCAGGAGCAAAAACGTCTCTCTCCAGCCCACAGAAATACCCGTGCGGGGGCCGAGCCGTACCATCGCTCCTCCCGCGGGGGCCGAGCCGGCGAGGGTCCCGCCTGACGGGGGACGTGCACGGCCCGGGCAAGGGGCTGAGCCAAGGCGGCGAGCCAGGGAATGCCGGCACTCCCGCACCCGCTCTGCCCGGCGCGTCTGCCTCCAGCGCAGCAACCCGGAACCAGCACACCCTGACGGCAGCGGAGCCTCCTCTCTCCACTGGCATCGTGTTTCAGACCTTATTCGAGCATCTACATCCAGATCTCAGATCAGTAAAGACTGGAAAGAAACATACGACAACCATTAACTAGATAGAGATAAACACGTTTTTTTTTTAAATGAAGGTGGAGATGCCCTGGCACAGAAAGCTCAGAGAAGCTGTGGGCTCCCCATCCCTGGAAGTGCCCAAGGCCAGGTTGGACACTGGGGCTTGGAGTAACCTGGGACAGTGGGACGAGTCCCTGCCCACCACGGCAGGGGGAGGGACGAGATGAGCTTTAAGGTCCTGTCCAACCCAAACCCTTCTGTGATTCTGTGAACACAACCTTTGCCATCAGCTGCAATCAATGACCCAGGAGGTCCCCTCTGAATCCCAGCACCCTCCTCCCTGCACTGCTCAGGACAGCCTTTGCCTTAAGGAGAGGGAAACAAGTGCCAAGGCCGCTGGGAATTTGGACATAGGGCAGGTGCTTCCACCACCACAAACCAAGCATGCCATGTGCCTCTGGCAATGTCAGTGCATGATTAATAACCCTCCTCTGTGTCCAAATGAGAAACAGAATCCCAGCTCTCCTATATTGCAGGAATTTTTTTAAGCTCAGTTTATTGCAACCTGTCAAGATGCTCTTTGCAATTTGTACCCTGCTGCATCTCTCCAAAGCACAACTAGCAGCCTCTCAGCCAAGCTCAACCAGTTATTTGTTCAGTTAATATGAGGGAGTAATGCGGACAGAAAGGACACTTGTGCACCACATTTATCTACTACATCAGCAAAAATACACAAACAGATCTCAAGCCTGTTTAAGAAGCAGTACTGAGACTCCCCAGAGCTCCAGACAGTTTATCCAGCACAAGTAACCATGCAGAATGCTTTTAAATAGCAGTGTTCCCCACTATGCTTCTGCAGCACCATTTTTCACCAGAGACATTTCTTACTGTAGTATCAGATACAGTCACTGTGTAACAAGTTCAAAATCCCCCAGCACACTGCTGGCCAAGCACTGTGGAGTGTCCAGCCCAGACAGTCACACGGTTACCCAGCTGCCCACCATCCTCTGCTCTTGTGACATTATTTGGTCACCCACTGACCCACGATCTCCAGGTCAGCCCGAGCCCCGGGTTGGATGGGCTACAGTAAGAAGCCTGGGAAAGCTACAACAGACTTTATTTTTCTTTCAAGAATGGCTTTTATTTTAACTACAAAATAAATGTGCCCTAAGGGTTTGCCTTCCACCCAACTGCTGTAAGGGGTTTCAACCCTACAAAAACACTGGGAAAATATACTTGACTTTAAATTTTCTCTGATTTCAGTGAACTGCACGACAAACAACACACTTGTCGAGAAGTTGTTCCCTTGGAGGCTGTTCACACATAGAGCCCCACCTCCCTGTGCAGGCCCACCTGCACATGGCAGAACCACCCTCCAAAAACAGCTGCCATCCCTCCCTGACACAGGCAAAACTCTTTCAGGGCCCTCAACACCTACCCAAAGGAGAGGCCATCCTAGCCAGGCTCTAGCATGGCAACTTTTCCTTCTTACAACCTGTCCTTTCATCTCAGCAAAGCAGGCAAATGCCTCTCACCAGTGTGGACTCACCCCGCTGCCATTCCTGGACCAGCCTCACCCAGAAAGGCAGGTGCAGCCCCTCCTCCCTTCCTGCTTCCCCATTCCCTCCCCAGCAGGGTCAGTTTCACACCAGTGGCTGATGGGCTGCTCTGTGATGGGGCAGCTGGTTCCCATCACCCTCACCTCTCCTGCTGCAGCAGGCACTGCTCCTTGGCTGGCACTGGGCTCCAACACCCTGGACATGGCACAGGCAGTGCCAAACACTTGGGGAGAAAAGAGAGGCCTGTTTGGTATCTGGCAGATAACTCCAGTGCCCCTTGAGCTTGCCCAGGCAGGGGTCAGCTCCCAAAGGCAGTGCCACCCCCTCCTCTGCAGGGGTTTGGGTGAACCCCCATTCCCTTGCTCCATGCTGAATCCCAGAAACATGGAATTGCCTGGGTGGGATCCCCCAGGGGGTCTCTGCCCTGGTCCCTGTCAAAGCAGGGCCAGCCCTGGGCTCAGACCAGGTTCCTCAGGGCTTTACCCCCTCGGCTCTCACAAACCTCCGTGGACAGAGGTGCCACCCTCTGTCCTGCCTGCTCCACTGCCCAGGGGGAGGCTGCTCCCAACATCCAGCCTGAGCCACTCGGCTGGAGAGACACAGGAGCAGAGTCCTTCTTCTGCCCTGCCTCTTCAGCAACCCTGGCACAAAGTGCTGAGGCACAAAACACTGCTCATCTCCCTTCTGTTCAGGGAAGGTTCTGGCCCAACAGCAAATTACCCACATTTGTCCTCCAAGACAGTGACAGGACATCAGCCCAGGTACAGATTAGATTCCAAGAGAATTTATGGAAAAAAAAATTACAGAAAACCATGACCCCTTTAAGGGTGACCCACCATAATGTATTTTTTCCCACTGGCCTCACAACTCCTCACGTGTCTGTGCCAGGGGATACCTGGGAGGATTTGCTTGCCTCTGTTTGGGCACATCCTCAGCAGCCCCAGGCACTCCAACAGTGCAGAGCTCCCACCTCAGACCCTGAGCCTGTGGTCACAGTGAGACTGCCCCAAGGAAGGCACTTTCAGGGTGTCTGCACCTTCCTCGTGCCATTAGGAAGGTGGGTGCCACTTCTCCCAGAGTGTGCTGTTGCCCACTGAGCAGGACGTGCCCAGCTGAGCAGCTTCCCAACCCCTGAGCCCCCATAGTGCCCTGCAATGAGCCTGCCCTTGGCTGCCATCCCTGTATGTCAGATTTCTATGGAAATGCCTCTGGAAGTCCCAGCTTGCAGCAACACAGCTCCCACATGACCACAAACCCTGCCCAGCTGGCACACTCCAGAGGAGCCTCCTCCATGCTGCCCCAAGACCTGGACAACTGGGATGTGCTGCCTGGAAGTGCTTCCATGGTTTCATAACATTTCCATGAGATTAAAAGCAAACCAAAACCCCCCAATCAACCAAACAAAAACCCAAATGAAAAAGACCAAAGAAGTTGTCAGCAGTGTCTGCTAATTTTGAGTGTAGTTTGCATTAGACAAGGAAAAGGATATTTACACCCCCACTGCAAATCCAGCCCCATCTGGAGTTCCTCCAGATGTGATGCTCCTCAATCTACTCTGGGGTGTCATTTGTCTCTGAACAGAAAGTTTTTCTTCAATTAATTTTCCCCTACTGAAAAAAGAAGAAAACAGAACCAACAAAACCAGAACTAGACCATGAAAAATCTGTGTATTTCTGTGAAAACAAGGTTTAATCTGAAAATTCCCACTAGCTCTCTCTGGTGCCTTGCAGGACTGCAAGAGACAAGCACATGCTGCAGTGAGGAATGCTGGTGGGCTGGAATGTCCAGGCTTTTCTGACTGTGGATGCCCTGGAACAGCATAAGACACAACTCATCACACCACCATCACCTGGTCATCCCACAGACCCTGTGAGCAGTGTGCCAGGCTGTCCAAGCTCCCAGGAGGCTGCTGGGACAGGGTATTCTGCATCCCATCGGCCTCCCCCGATCCCCAGTGCCTATAAACACATTTCCTGGTCCTTGGTGACATATTAGGAGAAGCAATTCCCATAATAATCCCACTCACTCGCTGTGATGAGCACCAGTGGTGAGTCAGTGACCACTGAGCAGGGTCAGGCCCATGGGGTCACTCGTGAGGAAGCCCCTGAAGCATCATCACAGCACCTGCCTGCCAAGGAGCCCACCTGTGGCTGTGGCTGGTGTGGGACACTGCTGTGGACCCACTGGGAGATGAGGAAGTGCTGCTTCTGGGCCAGAATTCCCTTCAGCTATAGCAAGTGGGATGATCTGCATGATTCTTCAGTAAGTGTCCAAGTTCTGGATCTCATAATACATCACTTTTGCTTGTTGACATTCCTCTAAACCCTTTATGGATTAAATGCCATCCTGGGCAGAGCAGCCCCTACTTCTTGCCCAACAAGAGGATCACTCATGGCACCATACAAGCAAGCACACTCCACTCCACAGACTTCAAGGGTTTTTTTCCCAAATCTGACTCTCAACTGCAGTGGGTTTTGTCCCATGAAAGCTGTATTTCCAGTTAACATCAAATGGATAGGTGGAACTTAGCTTGACAATTAATCAAAAGGACACAGAAAGGAATCAGCAAGGGGAAAGTAGCTCTGCTCTGTGCATGGCAGCCTGAAATTGGAGCCACCGAATGAGGGCAATAACATGGTAGTATGTGGAATGAAATCCTAAGCATGGATGTGGTCTATGCAGCTGGAACTTGGAGCATGTTGGTGTAACGAGGGCTCTGGCAGCTGCACAGCTGAATGCAGGATGCTGGAAGGAATCTGCAGCCTCTGTTATTCCTTTACTTCACACGTCTGGGTCACATATTTGCTCTGCCCAGCTGCTTTGCACACCTCAGTGTCACCTGCTTCCTCCAAGACAGGTCAGTTGTCCTGAACTTCACCAGAGAAATCACTCTAGTCTGCAGTGAGAGAGGGGATGGGTCTGTGGACTCAACATCCACTGAACATTTTATTGAAAAGTAGTTTATTTGGGGCTCAGTCTCTTCCAGAATTGAAACTCCAGTTGCACTGCACAGCAAGGACAGGGAGAGCAATACGTGCTGTTACTATAATCCACACGAAATCCAGGCTGTGTGCAGCGCCAGAAGGATCCCTGCTCAGACTTCATGGGAGATGGAGCCATGACCCCACTCCTGATCAAAGCCCATGGCTTTTCCCCTTGAAGTCCCCCCTCGGCACGACGTTCCATGCACTGGATGAATCAGGGACCATCTGCCCCAGAGTCTGTGGAGCCAGACCAGTGCTGAATGCTTCACACAGGCACAGGTCTTGGGTGCCAAGGTGGGGTCTCCTTGCCAAAGTCATGGGGTGAATCCTGTCTCTGCAGCATCAGAAGAGGAAGCATAGGAGGAGACCTGAAGGGTGAGGCTCCTGGCTCAGCTCAGCCTCTCCTCCACGGACTGTTGTGTCCTGGGGAGGTGTTGATGTCTCTGCTGGTACAGACAAGCCAAGGACAAGTCACTTAGCTAGCTGCCTCAGCTGAGGTCCATCAGCAGCCTAGCAGGACGGGCCAGCGATGGGACCAGGCTCCACAAGGAGCAGTGGGCCCAGGAGACCCCCATCTAGGCAGCCTCAGTCCTGGTGACAAGACACACTTACCAGAGCTGTAATCTGTTCTCCTGAAATTATGTTAAGGCTGGCTGATTCACTGTGGTTCTGAGGAAGCTCTAATTATATCTGTGAGCCAGATGGAATGCTGACAAGGAAGAAAAGAAAAAGGAAAAATTCCAAAAAACCCCTTTGGTCTTGTTAGAAGAGCAAGGCAAGGCTGTGTGGACCAAGGGACTGGGGCAGCATGAGAGAGGACAGTGCCAGGCCAGTCCTCAGCTGTGCCCCCACGCTAGGCTGTCCTGTCAGGGCTGACACTGCACCAGAGCTCCTGGCACACTACGCTCAGTGCTTTGCCTGCTCCATGGCACTCCTGGCACATGGTGCTGGAGCAGCCTGCAGTGCTGCACCCACCACAGCCCAGGCTGCCCTCCTGGCACAGGGAAGGGGGGCTCTGTGGGGCAGCACCCTGGTGCCCCAGGGCTTTCCTCTGGGCAGACGGGGCTCCCTCTGCCCAAAGCCCGTGTCACTGCCCAGCACCAAGAGGCAAAGCCAGGTAGCTCTGGGGTGGCACTGCTGCCTGAGCCAGCTGGTCACCCCGGGCCAGTGGCACCAGCGGCTGTGAGCTGGGGCTGCAGCTGGGCACAGCTCACTGCTCCCACCCAGAGACACAGGAATGGCTCACCATCGCTCGCTGCAGCGCCCAGCTGAGCACGTGCACCCTGGGCAGTGTGGGGACCCTCCATGGGCACAGACCCTGGGGAGCATGGGACCTCCCCATGGGCATGGATCCCATACCTCTGGGCAGCACAGGGCCTCTCTGGATCAACCAACCTGCCAGGCACAACCCCCTGGATCAACCAACATGCCTATGCCATTGTAGTAAAACATTTATTTGTTCAGGTGATTGAGGCTATCATGTTTACAGCTTGTGACCTCACCACTGGCAACATGGAACATGAGCTGGGACTGCAGCTGTTGCCACCAGATTTTTCATCATAATTTTTAGTTATAAAAACCTTGAACACCAGAAAAAACAGGTATTTTAGACTTAAAGTGGCAGATGGGAGATGGGCAACCTGTGAGGGGGGAAGACAGTTTATCGAGGCAGCCGACCTTGACGGCCACACGGCCTCGGCTGCAGCTTCAAGTAAAGGTTTCAGTGGGGTGAGTGCGGTGCCACACGTCAGTCCTCGGAGAGCTGGAACCGTATCGTTTTCTGCCGAGGAAGAACATCGGTGGCAGCGTTTTCGGGGAGTGGAGAAGGGCTGGTATCCTGCGGAGAGGCCCCGGCTTCTGCGCAAAGACACAGAACAGACACAGTGAGGGGACAAGGAGCAGGAGCAGCCCTTCCCATGGCCAGAGCCACGCTGATGTGGGACCACACCAAGAGCCCCAGGAGCTGCCGTGGGGCCAGCATGGGCACGGCACCCACTGACAGTCCCAGAACTGCTGTATACCAAGGGTCCCAGAGAACCAGCCCTGGCAGGAAGCAGCAGCAGACCTCAGCCCTGGCACTCACTGTCTTGGTGCCACGTGCACTGCCAGGGCTGGGGTGCAGCAGCAGAGCTTGGCAGCTAATGGGAGACAGGGCTAACAAGAGACAGGGCTAACAGTACCCAATGTCCCCCACCCACACCTCTGCCACATGTCACCATCAAGGAGTGCAGGCACAGCACTACTGCTGCTGCTGCTTCTGCTTCAGGGAAAATCCAACTAACAAGACAACCCCCCAAACCCCCAAGAGAATCAGCAAAGCTCATTGTTCCAGAACCAGAGACTACCCCATTTTCTAGATTTGCTTCTGCCCTTGCACAGGCCAAGTCTTTGCCCATGGCAGAGACTCCAAACCCACACGCTGCCAGGGGTTCATGCAGAGCTGGGGACACCAGAGCAGAGCAGCAGGTGGGCACAGACACAGCACTCGCCTTCCTGAGGTTTGCATGCACAAGGAAAGGTCACTGCAATGAGGATGTGCCACGTGTCATTGTCCTGCCCCAAGCCCCCACATCAACCCCACAGCACAGGGACAGCCCACGGGCAGTTGCACTTCCTCACCTGGTCCCACTGCACCAGCCTCTCCTGCCACCCAGCACAGCCCCACTTACCTCAGGGAGTGCAGGTGTGCTGCTGCCATATGCAAATACCAACCAGGCACCACTTCACTCATCTTTGGGTTGCTGCGGGTTACAGCCCCCAGACTACAGACTGGCCACGGTGGGGGTCCCTGTGTGCCCACCGAGTGAGCCAGACTCCAACTCTGACTGGTTTTCCTCATTCCCTCTCCCAGTGGGAATTTCCCCTGCCAAGGAGATGGCACAGCTTGCACACAGCACTGCAGGTTCCTCCAGAGCAGGAGGAAAACCAGCTCACACCAAGCCAGGCACACCAGCCTGGGCTCACCTTTCAGATTCCTGACCCAGATGCTTCTAAAGTGCAGCTCTTGAAACGACCTGAGGTGACACAGCACCACAAAACCTGGAGCTTATTCTTTTCATTTTAACACACAGTTCCTGATGTGGGGTCTGCAGCCAGCCATGTGCCACATTTGCTCTTTCCCTTAAAGTTTCCTTCCTTCCAAGCCAAGCTTCCCTTTCCCTCCAGCAGCAGCCTTCACACTGCTCTTGTGAAGGAACCTATTGCAGTAGAAGTCCACAGTCAGCAAACCCAGCACGCTCCACCTTTTGTCGGGCTTGTGCTACTGGTGTGGGGTGTAGGTGCTGCAGGGGCACCACTGCTGCCCCACACCTGGCACAGCCCTGTTCCGTGGGGCCTGTGCCACTGTCACAGCCAGACTCAGCCAGCTCCACACCACAGCCACTCACCAGGGCCAGTCAGCACAGGGCATGCTGTTCCTATTCACAGAGCTGGTTTTCCTGGCACTCAGTGCCCATTGCCATGCACCTGCCCATAGCCAGCAGTGAAGGGTGGACAAGCTGCTGCTGAGCAGGTGGGCTGGCACCAGCCAGAGCCCTCTGCCATGCCTGATGCCCCCAGGGAGAATTCCACAGTCATGGGGGGCGCAGCACCACAGAACCAGTGGCCAAAGAATTGGTGCCTGGCCTGTGGGGAGCCCCCGCTGGGCTGAGGGGCTGTGGTGGACTACCAACCCAGCACAGTGCAATCTGGCAGCACAGGATCTGCCCCAGGCCCAGCACTCAACACACAGCCACACACACAGGGATGCATTTGCAAAGGGGAAATGGGAGAACCACATTATCTGTGAGCAGTATCCTATGGACTGGCCATATTGGCTGCTTTTAAACCAGAACTCTGACCAACATCGAAATTACTGCCAAGAGAAGGCACCGTGTAACTGAGTGGGTGCTGTTAGTGCAGCTTTTGGGCAGCAGCACCGTGGAACAGGGAGGTGAATATTCCTGAGCAATCCCAGTGCTGATAGGTGTGACCTGGTGCAAGTGGTACCACTCAGGCTCCAGTACTGCCAAAGCTCCAGTGTTGCTGAGGCTGTGTTTCCCCTTGGTTGATGGGAAGAGAAGTGATCCTGGTAGCAGCTGTAGCCATTACTCCTGGTTTGAAGCCATTCCCAGGGAAGCAGCATGCCCCTCTCGGTGCTGGGTGCCCCTCATGGCTTCAGGCACAGTCTTGCCGAGGCAGAGGAAGGGCCCTACTGCACCTTCTGGAGGGCACACACGGCTGCACAGGACTGTCACCCGCAACACTTCAGTGTCACTCCACTAGTCCAGGACGTCCCAGAGCAATGCCCAGCAGGGCTGTCATGGTCCCCGGGAGGCAGCAGCATCCCTGTGCTGCTGGCACCAAGCCCCCATCAGCTCTGCCACCAGCAGGGATGAGACCACGTGCCAGTGCCTCGGCAGGAGCTTGGGGCAGGCCAGCGGCGCCTCCCCTCCCAGCCGGAGCAGCAGGTGCCCAGGATCCAGAGGAGCTGTGCCCCTCTCCCACGCACAGGACGCGTGGCTGTGCTTTGCAGCTCCCTCTCCATGGCTGCAGGGCCACGTGGGCACATGGGGAGGGCTGCCAAATGCATGGGGACACGCTGCAGAAATAAAGCCACGTTGGCACCAGAGCGAAGCAGCACCATGTATTCAGGGTAAGGACATGCCTGGACACAGCGGGAAGGCAGCACAGACACAAGAGACACAACACAACAGCCGGCTCCTCCATCCAGGCACAGCCACACCAGCCTCTAACAGAGTGCTATCTTCAGAGAATGCCTGGGCACACCTGTGGGTTACAGCAGTTTCAGTAAGAGCAAAGAACTTTCTGAAGTAATTTCTCCTACAATAGTGCCTGTGAATAAAGACCCCATCATGGCTAAAATCTCAGATAATCTGTATCTGAGCAGGGGCACACAGAGACTGGCTGCAGGCAGGTGACACCTTGGGCTCATGCCCCTGCAGACCCCTCTGCAGCTGGAGATGATGCTGGGGTGACAGCACATCACACCCCCTATTCCATCACCACCAATGGTGAGGAATCTGTTTGGGGGAAATAATCTGATGTTACTCTGATCCAGGAGCATCTCAGCACTTTTTCTGTCTCACACAGTTGGCAACCTATGTTTTTTGCAGAACAGAAAGGACAGAGAATTTCCTCCTCCATGAGGCTTCCCACATCTTGAATCAAGCCTGAATAAAATAAAATAAAATGTCCCACTGCACAGTTATTCCAGTAGGAACAGATGATTCCATGCCCAAGGCATTCCCAAGGGATGATCCTCTCAGCCAGGGAGAGGAGCTGGCAGGAGAGGAACTCCCAGCTGCCCAGATCCACATTCCTGCACTATCAGCAGAGAATCAAACCAAACGCAGGGCCATATGGTCCCTGTATGCTGCTTGACATAGAGGCACCATGGACAGAACATCAGCTGCAGTGCTTAGAAAATTATTCCTTTGAGTGAAAAATTACAAATATAAAAATAAACTCCCCTAAACCACAAGACACCATTAGTATTTCAGCACTTTCACAAAACAACACACAGATTTAGGTCCAGTTTTAGACAACATAAAAAAGTATTTTCATTTGATGTTTTTAAAATGCATGATTAAACCCAACCACTCCACAACAAACCTCTGACACTCTCCCTCTATCCTAGAGTGGGGGGAAGGTGCCTCTGCCAGCACAGTCCCTCACTGGGGCTGAGACCTTCACGTTTGACCCACACTGGGCAAAGCCCTTGTCATCAGACTGCCAGACCTCAGACACACCACCCCTGTCCTTGACAGCACATTATTTAATAGCTCCCTTCTGTTCATGCAGTGCTCATGGGTTGCCAGAGCAATCCAAGGAGGGATACATATTTTTTTAAACTTTTCTAGCAGGAAGTGGGTTTTCTCATTTTGAGGCTTTGTTTCCTATTTGGTCTCTGCATTTCCTGAGGGAAGCAAAAAGGATTTCTAAAAAAGAAGCAGCCTCTTCCTTTTAGGTCCTTTACACCACCCTCATTGACTTTATTCTTCCATGACAGGCAATAAAATCACCCAGAGCAACCCATAATGGCCAAGAGCATCAGCCCTGCGCTGCAGAGTCCTGCAGGCAGAGACAGGATGCCAGGGGCTGTTCCCCACTGTGAGATGTTCCCCCACAACTGCCCTGGGGCTGGCTGCTGCCCTGGTTAGAGCCAGGCTGTCCTCAGACACCTGCCTTAGTTACAGTGCCCCCAAGAACAAGCACACAGGGTATAAAATTTAACTATTCTCTCACTTTTATGGCCACAAAGCCCATCTTACACCTACTATTTGGCATCTGAGATGCACAATGCACAAGTATTCAGAGTTCAGCTGTCTCTAATTTGAACATGATGACCATATGAGTTTCATTAATATTAACTGCAGGCTTCCCTTTACAGCAAGCAGCGCAGCTGCCATCCACACAACGTGGCATTTGCACCTGCTATCCCCTACTGCTGTAGGGTTCTGTCCCTACAGAGTGGCCCAGAATCACTCCACCCCACAGGCCCTGCAATTAAGAGCAGCTTAAAGGTGAGACCATCATCTTTCAGGCCCTTCACTGTGTTCAGGTAATGAAAAGAACTGGATCAAACAATACAGTTCAGAGGAAACATGCCCCAGAAGTCTAGGAGGGCAGGAGATGAGCATCCCCACCCGACCAGCTGGGCGCTGGATGGCTGCACCCTGCCTGCGCTGCTGGCCGCCTGCCGGCCCCGCTCGCCGCCCCTGCTCAGCTCTGCCCTGCACCCGAGGCACCCCGGGCCTGCTCGCTCCCCAGGCTGCAGGACAGGGCGATGCCTGTACCGGGATGTGGGTGCTCTGGGACTAGGGATCAGGCACCTTTCCAGGGAGAAGCAGTGTGGGATGCCACTGCCTCACCAGTGCCCAGCCCCGGCCAGCCAGACCCAGAACACGGGAATGGGCCCCTCACCCTGGCAGCTCCTTGTCCTCCTCGCAGCCCCACGCTGGGAGCTGAGGAGCACCAAGCCCCGGCCGGACTCCGGCAGGGCAGTCACCGCGAGGCTGGCTGGCGTACCGAGTGAATATTTTATTTTACACAACATAACAACACAGCGTTGTTGCTCCTGTACAGCATCTGCCTAAAAACAAAGGCAACACCATTGTCACAGAAAAGAAATATACAGTCTGACCGGTTTAAAAAATATCATTTTACTGATTGATCCAGAAGTGCTTATTTGTTAGCTTGGAGGAAATTGCATTTCCTTTATAAAAGGCTTTTTCTGTGAAAACTCTCTCTTTTGTTTTCTGCTACCGCAGAACCAGGAAGCCAGTCCTAGAGCAGGGAAGGCACTGGTGCTGTTTCATGCTTTTTTTCACCCCTTAATCTTTTTTTTCCTTT
>VZRX01000658.1:15188-47200 GCA_013398075.1 Notiomystis cincta | reverse complement strand
TCTCTGAATGTTGCCTTCGGTTTTGATATTAAATAAAACCAAACAAAAACTAAATAAACCCCTTTGTGCACTGGGTGGCTTATACAGAACCCCGCACGAACAAGCCATTAATCAGCGAGACAGCAGTGGACTTCCAAATCCAATTCCCTGGGAAAGGGTGTTTCACACAATGTTTGGTGTTTTGTTTTTAGTTAAAATAAAAATTTAAAAAAAAAAAAAGAAAAAGAAAAAAAAGCAGGTCACACAGTGCTTTCCAATATCCACTCAGAACTGGAGAAAGTTGCTTTTCCACTATCCGCACCGGCGCAGTCTGCCTGGACTAGCATCCCGTTCATGGACATGCTCCGTTTGGAGCGCAGTCCGCCGGCGCCGGCGCCGCGGGGCTCCAGCAGCTCGCCGCCCAGCGACCGCCGGCGCTTGGCTCGGGACGCGTCGGCCGGCAGAGTGAGGAACTTACTTGGCTTTGATTGTGCTCTTTTGTACGTGTGGGCCGCGGGGGCCGCCTCAGGGGGGCGGCTTGCTAACTGCAGGGCCGTGGAGTTATTTCTGTTCGAGTTTTGGGGCTCGCTGCTGCCGCCAGCCTCGCCCTGCAGCTCGCTGCCGGGCTTGGGCCCCGACTTTCGCTTCTGCTTCTGCGAGAGGGAAGTGCTGGAAGTCCAGGCGGGAGGCAAAGCGGAGGTAGTGGTGGCTGAGTCCTGGCTGGAGCTGGTGTCTGGTGACTGCGTCACACCGTCGCTGGCAGCCTTGCAGCACTGGATACCCTCCTCGTGCCCGAGAGCCTGCTTGGACATGGATTGCGACAGCACCCCGCTGCAGCCCTGGATCTGAGCCCCGTTCGTCTGCGAGTACACGTTGCTGACCTTGGTGGCCTTTTGCTGCCCATTGTTGTTACACACCTTGTAGCGGATCATGAGGATGATGATGAACACAAGCACGGACGCCACAATGATCCCACCAATGATGATAATCATGGTCCCACCCAGGAACTGGGACTGCATGAAGTGGCAGCGCACATAATCCTGCTCGGTGGTGAACTGTGTGCAGCCCACGACTCTGGTGGCCGTCAGCGAGGTGATCCCATCATCGTAGATGGCCAGGACGCACAGGTCGTACATCGTCCCCGCAGCCAGGTTGTTGACCAGAAAGGTTTTGCTTGTGGGAGGTATCATTCTGGAGGAGAAGGAAACCAGTGTGAATGAACCTGGTGGACACACTGGCACCTTCCCACCCTGGGGGGCAGCCCAGGCCATGCTGGGAAGCACCACAGCTTGGCTGTCCTGCTTCTGCTGCAGCCCCTGTGGGGCTGATCTCCATCCCCCCAGCAGCTCCTGCCTGGCTTTTGATGTAGCAGCAGTCACCACCAAGCTCCCTGGCATGGCTCAGCATGGCAGAGCCCTTGTTAAAACAATCACATTAAAAACATGGAATCACAGGACCACAGAATGGCCTGGGTTGGAAGCAACATTTAAAGACCATCTAGTCCATCCTTCTGCCATGGGCAGGAACACCTTCCACTAGACAAGGTTGTTCCAAGCCCTGTCCAGCCTGGCCTTGGACACTTCCATGGATGGGGCACCCACAACTTCTCTGAGGAACCTATGCCAGGGTCTCACTGTCCTCACAGGGAAGAATTTTTTTCCAGTTATCTGAGCTACATGTGCCCTCCTTCAGTTTAAAGCCAGCACCCCTTGTCCTAGTAATGGATAAAGAAATTCACAGAAGAAATGACCAAGCAAAGCCAGTGCTGAAGGGTGTAACAGCTACACCTGGCAGCACAAATTCCCCTGCACTTCCACAGCACGAGCACCACCACAAAGCACTGTGAACAACATGGTCACAGACACTGTCCTCCCTGTGCTTCCATAAAGCCGAGCACATTAGGATTCATTTAATCCATCTACCTTCACAACCTTTCTCAGATCAGTTCAGAGGATTAGAGGTCCATTTGGATTATCTAAAAATAACACTGTTCTAAGTAATTTTCCCATTTGTGAGTAAAAATGGCACGAGTCCTTCCTGAGGTTCCCATCAGGAGCTGCCAGAACTGGGCTCCACTCAGCTGTCACAGCACAGCACAGGAACTCCAACAGAGGAGCTGCCCAGGCCAGGGGCCACACACCAGCACCGAGCACCCAGCATGGTCCCACATGGGCAGGCTGGGGCTGCCTTACCTGTAAACAAGGGAGTCATCGTAAGTACCATTGTACTGGATTTGAAACATACGTATCCCAGGTATATTCCTCTGAAAATTGAATTTCAGCAGAGCTGTGGAGGACGTCGCTTCCGCAACGACCACCTTCTTATCCTGGCTGACTTTTGTATCCCCGTTGCTACTGCTCGCATTGGAGCCCGACTTGGTGGATGTGGAGATATCCGAGGAGCCTGGGTCAGGCTCATGGATGTGGTTTGTGCTGTTCAGCAAGTGGGGGAGTTTGATGATGTGCAGGTCCACCGTCTGCGTGGCCTCCCCTGCTGGGTTGGAAGCGATGCAGGTGAAGGAGCCCGTGTCCTTCACCGTCGTGATAAGGATGTCGAGCGTCCCGTTGTCGTACACTGTGGACCTGGTCGCATTGGAAATCAGTTTGCCCTCAGGTGAGATCCAATGGATTGCGGGCTCGGGGTCACCCCGGGCCTTGCAGCGCAGGGCTGCCCGCTGCCCCTCCAGCACCCGCAGCTCATGGGTGTGCCGGGTGATGAGCGGGGGCTCACAGAGGAATTCCTCCTCAGGGATGGACCAGAAGTACCGGCCAGACAGGAGTGTAGGAGAGGCACAGGTCTCCAGGTCATCCTCCCTGGAAAGGCGCCTCAGCCACAAAAGCTCACAGTTGCAATGCAAGGGATTCCCACCAAAGCTCAGCGCAAATGTTGAGGGGCTGATAATTCCTGAGGTTGCCAGCACCTGAGCACGCTGGAAGAGCGGATCAGGCGGTAGCTTCTGCAGTTTGTTGGACGTGACGTCCAGCCTGGTCATCTTGTGGAGGTGGGAGAAGGTCCCCTTAGGAATATGGTCAATCATGTTGTGGTCGAGACTGAGAGTGTGCAAACTGACCATTTTCTCCACGGCATCCCAAGGGATGGTTTCCAGATTGTTGTAAGACAAATCCAATTCCTCGAGAGCTAAAACATCATCGAAAGCTGTGGAAGAAATTAAAGTCAGTTGATTATTGTTCAGTATCAAGTGGTGGAGATTGGAGAGCCCACTGAACATGTCATTAGTGATCTTAGTCAATCGGTTGCTGTTCAAATGCAGAGCCCGCAAATTGCGCAGGTCAGCAAATGCGTGAGGTGTGATAAAACTGATTGTATTCCGGGACAGTGTCAGGTCCACCAGGCTGGTCATGTTGGCAAAGTCTTTCCTTTTAATATTTGTAACAAAGTTGTCTGCCAGCCGCAGCTCCACAGTCCTCCTATCAATGTTGGGAGGAACAAACAAGAGCCCTTTCTTGGCACAGAGGGTGGCGAGGTTCGGAGACAAGATCTGACAGACGCAGCGCTTGGGGCAGATCTGAGCTCGCACCGCTACGCCAATGAACAGCAGAAACAAAAGCAGTTTTTCCATTGTAGATCAGATTCAAGAGCCTGCAAGGGAGAGCAAACAGCGGTTAGTCTCTGCAAAATAAGCACAGGACATAATAAAAAAGCCAAGACAATAGTCTGTGGTTAAACCATGGAACTGAAGTTCAGGTAGAATCAAGTCACCCTCGCCATGTTACCTGGTTCTTCTTCATTCCCCCATCCCAACATTAGAGTGCCTGTACCGCCTGCCAGGAGCACAGTTGAGAGACAGACATGTGTGCAGATGCACGTATACACACCCCAACACTCGCATACAAATGACAAAGCGATTGGGAAGCCACTGGTGCCATTGCACTTGCTGCCCCTTGGGCCCCTCCTGCTAGAGCCCATCCTGCTGCCCAGCGCACTTCCACATCCCAGCAGAGCCCCTGACCTCCCAGGCTGGTTGGCCGTACTGACAAATGCCCAGGTATAGAAAATGAGGTGAGGTTCATGTGTGCTTCTCTTGGTAAGCTGAAACTCTCAGTGGCCTTGAAATCTCAGCAGCTCAATGGGTTTACAGCCATCTCCACTGAACATTTAAGCTCTTAATGCTATTTTCAGAATAAACTCAGAAAGAGCTAATTTTATGTCATTCAAACCCCAAAAATGCAAATAAAACAAAACAAAAAACACAGAAAACAACGAAATCCAAGAAAAGCCCCCACAACAGAGATCTAAATAAAAATTACTCTTGGGCTAATTTTAGCTGATCGCAGCTTTCCAGCTCCCCCTGGAAAGCCCAGCGGTTCAATCAGCTTTACTGCTTACACTGCCAGGCCCAGCTCCTCACGGCGAGTGGGAGCAAGGCCGACAGCAGCAGTGCCCACGCCAGCTCAGTGAGGTTATCCATCAGGGACTACGCCAAAGGCTTCTCGGCACGGGCAGCTGGGAGGGCCAGGGGATGCTCCTCTGGGGAACAGGTGGGAACATGGTCCCGTGGAGGAGCACCCACGTGTCTGAGAGGGAGCTCATGCCATTGTGAGCAGTGGTGCTCAGAGGGGCTCTGCTGTGATTGCAGCACTTGGCTCCCTTTGGGATCAGCACAGTTACACAGGTTCGGATCAGATTACTCAGACCCATTACCATCCCAGAGATGCATTAATGAAGCTCAGATAAAATACAGTTTCACAGCTAGCCAGAACCAGAAGTCTTGAATCTTCATCGATATTTAAAGATATTTAATGCTAGAACAACAGTTATTTCTCCTGTTGTCTGGTCTGTCCATAACCCAAACCAAATCTGCAGTGCCATGCAAGCAGAGGCAACAAAAGGATTAGTGAAAATACTCGCCCCAAAACCTGTTTTTCAGCACTATCCATTTACTTTTTCCTGATACTTCTGGGGACTGCAAGTATTCAGTACCTACTCCAAGTATTCAAGAGTTTTGAGTTCCCAGTGCAAAAATAAAAGACCGTGCTACTGCAGTCGAAAGCAGAGTCTGCTACTCTAGGCAGTGCTGGGAGCTGCTCCCACAACCAGTAGAACCATCATCATTCTTGCTGCCATGACTTGTGGCAGAAAGCAAAGTGTCACGGCAGTATTCAAGTGTGTTCTGTAGACTCATTTTCGTGACAGCACTGCAAATCAGGGTGGCCCTGCAGGTGACAAGGACCTGGAGGAGAATGGCAATGCCAAGCAGTGGAGGAAACTGCCTGCTGCAGCCCCCAAACCCCACTAGTGTCACCCACTGGCCACCTCCTGACTCAGCAGCTGCAGTCATGGCCAGGGACCTGTCCTTTCCCGGTGGGACTTTGCTCCTTGAATGTACATCTGGAAAGTGCCAGATTGGAATTGGCTCAGAGGCCCAGGGCATCTGCAGCACAGCCACTGGGGTCCCTGGACAGCCTTGGCTGGGGACACCACACTCATTTAAATTTGCTAACTTAATACTACTAATTTAGATTTGTGGCTATGGTTAAAATCATGTGCCTGGATTCAGCCAAGTCCACTGCCAGAGCTACCCAAGACTAACACAACTTTGAACTCAAATCAGCAAGTCCACAAGTTTGGAAATACCTTTACAAGATGAAACTACTTAAACAACAGCTGGGATGACAAGGTTACCACGAAGTTACCTACCAGCAGAGGTGGGTTTTTTGGATGCTAAGAGAGTTTTGGATATTGTCTCTGTCAATATCCTCTGGTCAAATGCCCAGCATATGGCCAGAGCTGGATGCAACATGATCAGTGAACAGCAGGCTCAAAGAGCTGCAGTAAATGGGGCAAGACCAGCCAGTGGCCAGTTGCCAGCACTGTCCCCCGTGACTTGGGCTTATGGACAGTCCTCTCTCGTGTCTCTTTCAGTGACCTGGGCAGGGAGGTGAGTGCACCCCACCTATATCTGCCAATGACACTGAATTAGGAGGAGGGACTGAGCCCTCAGGAGCATGGGGTGCTTACGGAGAGGTCCTGGTGGATCAGAGTGCTGAGCACCCACCAGCCCTGGGCACAACAAAGACCAATGCGGATTTCGCGCCTGGATGCCTCAACTGATGGAAACAGCAAAGCCACACCTGGATCTACAAGGGGAAGCTGATGCCCTAGGCTGTGCAGGGATGGAGACAGCCCATCCTCCCCAGCCTGGGCATCATCCCTTGCTGCAAGGGTACCACAAACATTTCATCTCCTTGCTGAAAAAAGACAGAACATTTCCTCCCAGAGTGCTCGGTGTAGCAGTCCTGTGGCTGTGCCCCACCACTGAGACATTCTAGACAACAATACCAACTGCAGGACCTGATGGCTTAGAAGGACAGCCATCAAAAAACACATCTGCTGAAAGTCAGCCTGGACATGTGTCCCCTCCTCTCCCAGTATACCTCATCCTCCACACAGATAATTTGCAGAGATAGCAGTGCTGACATGGCTTAGAGCTCATTGCAGAAAACACCTTTTTGACTAATGAAAGCAATATGTGATTCTCATTACTTGCTTAAAAGAGAAAAAAACCAGAAAGGAAACTGCATTTATGCATAAAACAAACGCCAGCTTCCTGGGAAGGTGAACACTGCTCATTTATTGCTTGATGCCTGCAATAGGACAAGGGTAGTCAAGCTCTTCCCGTGACATTTGTGATTCACCAAAAAAGCCTCTCACATATACTATTCTTTACATCCATTCTGTTGCTACACTTGATCATTTTGAGTTATTCATCTGTCTATAAAACCAAAGTTTGAGTTGCTGTAGGCTACACAGCTCATGGTCACACAGAGTGGGAACTGTGTCTCCAAAGAGCAGAGAACTTGTGAATCCTAGCACACACACCCAGGGGCTGGGAGCCCCTCCACTGTCCCCCCATCAGCTGGAGGGGACTGACTGGGGAAATGTCCCCAGACTGCTGCTCTGTCTCAGAGCAGAGGAACTCTTTTCCTACCCTCATTTCTCAGGTACGGAGCTGGTCTGACAGTGGTTGGACAGGGCTGGCGCTCACAGAGGCAGGGACCCCTCAGCGCTGTCACCCCCTGCCCACCTTCCCCATGCCACTCTCAAGTGGGATGGCCCCACACAATGGGTGATACCCCCATGGTCCTTCCCCTGACACATGTTTCCCATGGGTCTTCTGGCCTTCACACCACCTCCAGCCCAGCTATGGAACATGGAGCACCATTCCACTCCAGCACCAGCTCCCCTCCAGTGTGGATGCCAGGCACCTGCCAGCCCCAGCCCTGGCAGGGCAGAGCAGTCATCCCTGCACAGAGGAGGAACCCTGAGCTCACCTGGGACCAAGCCCACACAGAAGCAGGGTGTAGGGACAGCTGGGGAACACTCCAGCTCCAGCACCACACACGGCTCTGCGAGACCCACTAGAGGATTTCCACCACTGCCAGCGGAGCCACCCCCTCCTGTCAGGGGGTGACAGCCCCAACAGCCCCCACTGCATCCCGAGGCACACACAGACCTTCTGGCCAGCACTTCCTAAGCACAGACTCCCACCACAAACCTCTGCAGGGTCTGACAGATGGTCTGGAACACCCAGAGTAAGCCCAGCCCCTGTGGGGCACAGCTGTTCTGATTCCCCTGCCAGCAGTGCCAGGGTGAGCAGCAGCCACAGCCTGGCACCCAGTCAGCAGCAGGCCATAGGAAAGCTGCCCAGCTGTTCTAGCAACAGACAGAAGTCAGATGAAATGCCAAGAATATGGAATTCCTGTCTGGAATGGATCAAGGAACCCAGGACTGAAATGCTACGTACTGTGATGGCTCCTTGTGCCCAACATACTGCATGCTGGGGGTTTTGCCTCCTCCTCTTTGGGATATGAAGTGCAGCATCTGCCAGTGTGCCCAGTGCTCCAAAGGGTCGTTTATATATTGTGGATACACAACACATGGGAGCAGCAGAATCCATAAGACAGCCATTAATTAGCAAACAACTTCCACTACATACAATTCCTGTTTGGATGGCCGGTGTTACACATGGTCATCATGCCAAAGATGCCCGGTGTGCATGCTGGGAGCTGCTGGCAGCTCAGGGCCTGGCTCAGACATTATCTGTCATCACTGAGGTTATAACAGAGCTACTGACTGCCCCTCCCATCCTTCCAGAGGTCGGGATTCTCAGGGTCTTTGCAAATGCAGTTTCACAGTTGGGGAAAAAATAGTCTGGAAGCTGATATGTTCATCTGCTGGGGATGAAGGAAAGGAAATCATGGCACCAGCCACCACAGGCACTCCACAGCCATGCCAGAATGCTGGATGTAAAAGGAGATTCTGGGATCTGTGGTATTCCAGCTGCTGGGACCAGTGAAGGAGAGAACAAGGAGCTTCAGTTTCACAAAGGTCAGAGGGCTTTGCTGAGTTGGAAAAAAAGTACCTGATTAAAAAAACATTTGAATCAAAGAAACTCATCCAGAGGTTTGCTTTAGGAGCTGTGCTAGCCACCCAATGCCAAGCTGGCCAGGAGCACCATCCAGGAGCACCATCCAAGACCGCAAGGTCACTGTGTTTGATACTTGCTGTAGGACTGGACAGGTAAATCCCCATGGGGAGCCACGAGGCTGGGAAATCTTGTATCGTGGTCCTTGTTAAAGGGCTTCAAACAGCCATGAACCACTCAGAACTCTGGGAATCTTAAAAGCAGGAGCAAGGGGAGACTCAGGCCCAAACTGAAGGCCAGGGGCAGTGCTACCAGCTCATACAAGGATGATGCCTCTTCTGACATGATGTATGTTCCTTCCTCAAAAGCTCAATTTCTGGGTTTTTGCTGGGTTTCCCCTGGCTTCTACACAATAAACCACTTCAGCACTTGCCCTTGCAACACATAGCTTAGAAATATGCCCATAAAGTTCAGAAATCGAGGAGAAAAATAGAATATCCTTTTTTTAAAAGCACTTTATTTTAGAACTGTTTCACATTGTCTGGAGCAGACAACACTCAACAATGCCAAGTGTTCGGGAAGGTAAAAAACACATGGGGTTCCTGCAGCAGTGCACACATCACATCTGGAGTGTTTCCAGCAGAAGCAGGGACATGGGCACATTCTAGGCATTGTCCCTTCACTTTTGCTGACACAGCATCCTGTGTCCTGCATTTTCACAAGAATGCTGGAGCCTTTCCAGGAGGCATGGGCAGGGTCAGGATGGCTGTACTCAGGAGAATGCCCAATGCTCACCACCCTGGCCCTGCCCCTGGCCCTCGCCTCCAGCGCCGTTTGCTGCTGGCTTGTGGCAGGCTCCTCTGGGACAGTGACCCTGGGGTCAGCAGGGCCAGGGCAGCACAGACATGGCAATTCCAGGGATTTCATTTCTTTCCCTTCTCATTCTGCTCCCTTTCACACCCCACACTGTCTCCATCACACATGTGTCCCAGTGAGCTGCTCTGACCGGCACTCCCAGTGCTGCTGCCCGCCACGCACTGACAGTGGCAGACAAGGTGGTAGCACACTTCCAGCATGCTCCCGAGGTGCCTCCTGCACACTTCCAGCACTCTTCCTGCACACCTGCTGCTGGCCCGGCCCCAGGCCCCCAGCCACACGTGAGAGCTAAGCACACAGCCAGCTGAACTGACCGTCCCTGCCCTGCCCCAGATTAAGGGCTGAGCGAGCGGCAGCACAAGGGGGGCTCCGACACGACGCAGGGCTGCGGTGAGGCAGCTCGTCAAGGCTTTGGTGCCACAGACAAGAGCCCGGAGTGATCCCTGCGATGAGTCAACGCGCAGCGCAGAGCACGACTGCAGCTCGGCAAGGTATTAATAGCTGTGCCGTGAGGAGTGAGGAACCCGCGCCGGGTGGTGCCACGGCCCCCGGGCTCAGGGCGCCTCCCGCTGCTCCACCGTGCACGGAGGAGGGGGCACTGAACCAAGCACAAAACAGCGGCGCCTGAGAAATACCCTGTGATGAAAACACACGTGGAGACATCATCTCCCGTTTCTGAGGGACAACTCTGCACGCCCATCTCGCCCACTGTCAACACCAGCAAGCTCTGTTTAAGCTGTGCAACTACCTAGGGCTTTTGCAGGCACAGCCAAGAGCCTATCTGGGCTCTTTTCACCGTATCCTCCTGCTCCTTGGGGCAGAAAGTCTCAGCAGTGCATCTCTCAGAGCAGCAGTGAGCACCAGCTTCACAAGGCACCTCTGACCCTGTCTAAGCAGCACATACTGCTGGCACCATCCATCACCATTCACGTGACTGTCCTTGTGCCCTGATGACCACTAGTGCCCAGGGCTGCTGGTCCAAGTGCCAGCCAGCCAGGCTCTGGACACAACACAGATGGACAGGCTGCTCCACTTACCTGGCCCCCTCTATAAAATGTGCATTATGAATCTATCCTTTTCCTTTCCTCCAGCCCCCCAGGAATCATCCCTGCCAGTGGTATGCAACACAGCCAAAGCAGCACAGCCCCACTGCCTGCTCTCAAGAGCTCCTAGCCTGGATGCAGCCCCCTCCCAAACCTCAGCCCAGGGCTGCCAGTGCTCTCCAAGAGACCCCATGCCCCCCATACCCATCACCCCTGTACCCCACAGTCCCCGTGCAGTGCAGGAGTCAGGGCCAGAGCTCCACACAGGGGGATGTCACCGAAAAGCATCTCAGGTATAGTGGTACACACACACTGTGTTTTAAGGTCAGAACACCAAGACCGTTAAGGTCTCTCCAACCCAAACCATTCTGTGATTCTATACAAAGCTTTCCAGCTCCTGAGGAGTTCTTGTACCAAATATTACACAGATATGCCAAATACTGACACCAACATCAGCATCAGCCACGCAGCTTCCAAACAGGAGCAGGCCTCAGTAAATAATTGTTTAAACGATGCAGGTTTTAACCTACCAAGACATTTGTATTGAATTGAGGTAAAAAACTGATGCCTGGAGAAGCTGACTTAGACCAGAGGCTAGACAGAGTTACAGGATAAAGGGCAGGTATTTATTGGAAGGCCTTCCCAGGGTACACCTTGGGCAGTGCAGGAGTCTCACAGAGACCACACCCAAGGTGGATGTCGGTCACACATTTTTTCGGCCAGAAAGAAGTTTGGTCTATTTGCATATCAGGGGTTAATTGTCCAATTACAGCTTCAGGTAGTGGAGTCCCATTCCCCGAGTTTACCCCCGCCATTTCACCGTTGTTTACCTTTTCAGGGACTGTGAAAAACAAAGTGGCCTTGGGTTTCAGGCCTAGAGAGAAATTGTTTTGCCTGAATAAAACGTGAGAACAGTACCTGACAGGCTATGGAGTTTTAGAATTTTACACTAAAATAGTAATGATCTAAAAAAAATTTAAGAGTTAAAACCTAAGGCATCATTGTGGCATTTAAAAAACTGGTTTTGCAACATCAAAACACAACATAAATGTGAAGGGATTTTCTCTGCCACTCCTCTATCCCTCTGTTCCACAGCCACACATTCCCAGGTGGCAGGGGAAGGTGAGGTAGCCATGGTGGCCCTGCATGACCCATCCCACACCCTCCAGCCATGTCTTGCTCAGAGAGACATGTGTTGAGCCCTGGTGTAGGGGAAGAGGCTCTTCAGGGTCACCACTACCCTGCCCAGGGAGAGGCAGCCAGGGCACAGGGGTGGCAGAGCACCAGCCAGGTCCTCACACGAGCAGAGGGTGCACCCCAGTTCAGGCTGCACTCCCGAAGTGCTGCAGGACACCAGCAGTGCCAGCTGTGCCACCATTCCAGCCACTCACCCACTCCTGTCCTGGCAAAGGCTCGTTCTCACCTGCACTCTCTCCCTGCAGCTCCTCCCACTCGAGCACTCCGACAGCAGCGCTCCATGCACTGGCAAGTCACAAAGTGAGGAAATCTGAGATTTTCCTCTTATTGCAAAATGCCCACTGGTGCCTGGCAAGTGCCAGATGCCAGGGCTGCCCATGTCAGGCAGCACCAGTGGGGGTGGGAAGGGCAGAAGCTGCTCCAGGGTCCAGCACAACCAAACCATTCCCTGGCCACATGCTGATTGTGACTTTACATCCTCACGCAGCAGTGACCAGTGCTCAAGGCCTCACCACAGTGAGGCTGAGTTTCACCCATCCCACCTCTCCAGCCTGTTCAAGTCCCTTGGGATGCCACCCCTTCACTCCAGGTGTTGACCACATCACACAGCTGTGTATGGCTGCCAAAGGTGCTGAGGGGAGCAAGGAGGGCACTCAGGAGAGTGACTCCAGAAATGGTAAGGAGACAGGCCCCAGGACACACACATGGATATACAACCTCACAAACTCCCTGGAACCCTCCATCCCTGACACCACCCTACAGCAGTGTAGGATATCCAGCATTGGCCATTTCCTACTTATTGCTGTGATATATATGTAAGAATGGAAAAATGAGGTAATTGATGCCTCATCCCCAGAAATGTTCAAGGCAAGATTGGGAGGGGCTTGGAGCAACCTGGTCTAGTGGAAAGTGTCCTTGCCCATGCCAGGCAGTGGAACAAGATGAACTTTAGGGATCCCTTCCCAACCAAACCATTCTCGGACTCTGTGAGTAAAATTATTCTTAAAGTTTCCTTTGCCAACAAATGCCATTTTTAATGCACCAACACTCTCATTCCCCAATGGGCACTGGAAGAGGGATGGGGGTGAAGGGGGACCCAGGTACTGGCTGACACTAACGTGCCCACCAAACACACACAGTTTAATTGGGGGAAATCAGAAATAGAGGGAACAGCACTGTGAAGGGTGAGATAGTCAGCACGACACACCAGAGCAAAATGGGGGATTAACCATAAGCAGATTTCCAAGCCTGAATGGTTCACAGGTTTTATCAAGCACTATAAAAATAACTTATTTCTTCCATGGCCTCACTTCTGCACAGCCCACCAAATTAAATGAAAAGTAAACTAACAATGATTTACTCCAGATGGACATTTATTATCTGCATAATAATATCTTGCAATCGTCGCAGCATTAACTGAGGCCAATTCTTTTCTTAGTCACTGTGCCTTTACATAAACATATAGTAAATTAAACAATTTAAAACCAAGCATTTATTAGGGTTGTCTTTACACTTCCCTGACATCACTTGAGGATGTGAGTCATAAAACAAGCTGGATTTTGAGTTCTAAAGTTTAATTTAATGTCAAGAAGTACTGGGTACAAACCGTAGATTGCTCTCGCAGAAGAACATTTAGTATTTAGGTCTGGCTTGTTAACTGGCAAATCAAACAGATGCGGCCAAATTAGCTACTGAGATGATCTAAGATGTGCCATGTCTACAGCAGCCCTGACACTTCAAAGGCAAACCCAGGGAATCTCAAGGAGATAAAACCTTCCCATCACAATAACGGGTGACACGCACCGGCAGGATACATGTAATAAAGGAAGGACAACAAGAGATGAAATGGAAATTTGTTTTGCAGAAGCCAAGAATAGAACATGATTTATATGCACTTATTTTAATTTATTTCAGGCTGAATGCAATTTATCTGAAGTCATCAAAAATTAATAGGCCATACAGAAAGTAGTAGTAATAAATCCGAACTTGGGGCACACAGCAAGCACATCTATTTTCAGTTGCTATTAGCACTTCACTATCTAATTAATCCACTGTGTTATCTCATCTGAAAACCCAGGCAATCCTGCCTGGCAGGACAGGCCCCTGGCACAGCCCCCGGCACAGCCCCCGGCGTACTGTGAAACGTTACGGAGACTGAGGCCAAAGCTGAGACCACCCCGGAGAGGGAGCCCCAGCAGAGTCCACTGCCTTGGGACCGGGCATCCCAAAGCTGCTGCTGCTGGTGCTCCAACCCCCAGTGTCTCACACCACGGTGCCATAGCCAGAGCACTGTGTGCCCCCAGGAGGGAGCTCACCAAGGGATGATGTGAGGTGGCACTGCCCCAGCCCGTGAGACCCTGGCAGTGGCTCTCGCCCAACCCAGAGTAAATTCCAAGCACTTCCACCACCACACGCAGTTTGTGTTCAGCACCAAGACAAGGGCAGTGCAGGGCCAGGGCAGTGCCAGACCAGCCCTTGGCCCCAGCCTGGTTCCCATGTGCTGGTGATGCAGCCAAGGCAGGAGAAGCAGCACATGTCCTATCCTAGCACCCTATTCAGCGGGGCTCTGGAGACACGGGGTGAGGCAGGGGGCAGCAGCTGCCTCCTCTCAGCTGAAGACTGGGAAAGAAGTGGGGGTCATGCAGTCCTCAACAAAGAGCAAGCACGGAGCAGAACCCCCCTCCCTCTCCCTGCACGTTCTGCGTGTCCGTGTTGGTAAATGAAGGGGCTCCAGACCCCAGCACAGGCAGCCAGTGTCCGGGGCTGGCAGTCCCTCCAGCTGCCACAGCAACTCAGAGCACTGACCATAGCAGAGCCAGCCTGGAACAGCTGCTCAACACACATACACAGAGCTCACTGACCACACAGCTGCAGCAGGAACCCGATGGACCTTAGCCCATATTTAGAGCCAAAGGAAATCAATGGGCATACCAAAAGGAATATTTTCCTTTACCAAGAATGACAGTTTAAGTGAAATACTGGGACTCATATTTTTTAAAACTTCAGATACATCTGTCAGGGTTCGGCAATTTCGCCTAAAAGGGAAACTTTCAATGTGCCATAAGGGAGAAACTATTTTTGCAATCTTCCCTTTGGCTCAAAATCTGCTGCTGGGATTTTTCAGGAGGCAGCACTCCACACGCTTGAAAAAACTAACGGCTCTAAAATACATATTTATGGTTTCCTGATATAGGGAATAAGAACAGAAGAAAGTAATGATAAGCTGCAGGAAATGTTACAGAGCTCTGGCAGCAGGGCAGACAGCAAACTGGGATCAGCAGCGGAGTCGGGGGAGGACAGGAGTAAAAGAAGGTGGCAGTGAACGCCAAGCACTGCCCCAGGGATTCTGGCCAAGGACAGGACAGGCTCAGACACAGGGGTGTGCTCAGACCCAGGGATGCTGCAGCAGAGGGGTGCTTGGATGCAGGGATATTTGGGCACAAAGATGCTCAGTTGCAGGGGTGCTCAGGTGGGTCTGTCAGGATCCTCAGTGCACCAGCTCTGCCTCACAGGCTGCAGTGACCAACAGCCCCTGCCAGCAGCCCTGCCCAGGCGGGACCTGGCGTATCCCTCCCTCGGGTGAGGCTCAGCATAACTCACTGCATCTCCACTGGGTTCCACACTCAGGGAGTGGACCCTCTCAGAAAGAGAGAAAAGCACATTTGTGGAACACAAGATAACACGCAGCAGAAGTCATTAGGTCAATCTCTGTCACACAATCAGGAAATTACACACAAGTCCGTGCTGCCGGTTCACCTCAGCTCTCTTCGTAACTGCTGCCTGGCTGCTGAGAGGCAGCAGAGTAACGATGCCAAAGGGCTTCAAGATCTGCTGCGGAGATTATGAGACCTCTGTGTACAAGGAGACATGTAAGGAAAGCTGTGTTGGGCAGGATGGAGACAGGAGAGCCTCAGAAGCCTGTGAAATGCACAGCCTGGCTCTGGAATGAGGGTTGGTGAGTCAAGGTCAGGATGTGGGAACATTGACTTGACCTCCGGTGTGCCCATATTCAGGAAGCAGGACTGGTCATTTGCTGGGTCAGCACCCATCACCACACCATCACATGGTCACATCCCACAGGTGTCCAGCTGGCACCTTCCAGGCTGGGGACACCAGAGGTTGGTGCAGGTGGCAGAGGGTGGGGGTTGGGGACTGCCATGGAACCAGTGTCCAGGACCCGCATCTGTCACACAGCCTCTGATGGGCATCAGCCAAACCACTGCCCAGCCACCAAATGTGCCAGGACAGGGTGGGAGAGAGGCTGAGTATGGCCATACCGTCTCAGCAGCACATCCAACAGCAGCAGGCAGGACAGGAGATCTCACTGCTTTCTATGTCCAGGTCTGCAGGAAAAGCCTGTGTTGAGAACAATGAGGGATGCGAGTGGGAGGAAAGCAGAGCCAGTGGGAGAGGGATCCAGCCTGGGAGGAGCTGATGGCACAATTCCCCCTGGACCAAATCATATTTAATCTTTCTATCAATTTTCATTAGCCTTTTCCCATGCTTCTGGTTCATCTCCAGCATTTCAGGATTTGTTAAAAATAAACCATTACTGTCTCAGGGAATTCCTTGGCCAATTATTTTAATACTCCTGGGTACCAGTTATCCAGCTCTGCCACTTCTAAACTGTCTTACTTAAACTGTCACTTTTTAACCTTTTCCTTAGTTCCTGCAGCAGTAGAAAACAGCTACCACAAGTTTGCATTTTGCTGCTCCTTTGCAAATGCAAACAGAAATAATCACAAAAAACTTCTGTATCACCCTAATGTATTTCCTGCTTTGCCTTGTGAGGTCCAGCCCTCTAACAGGCTTATGTTTGTATCTCAAATGTAGTCCTCCTCCTGCACCTGGTACCTTACTCAAGGATATTGAACATTTTAATTAGAAAACTTCCACCAATCTCAGAAGACAGATATTTCGGCGCAAAAAAGATCCTCAGTGTGCACACACATTTTTGGGCAGTGGAGCAAAGAATTAAACCCCTTGGACACAGGAAGAATTTCTTCATGCAAAGAGTTGTCAGTCACCGAAATGGGCGGCCCAGGGAGTTGTTGGATCCCTCATCCCTGGAGATGTCCAAGGAATTCCTGGACGTGGCACTCATTGCTCTGGACTGGGGACAAGGTGGGGATTGGGCACAGCTTGGAGTTGAGGCTCTTGGAAAGCTTTTCCAGCCCTGATGGTTCTGTGATTCAGAGGCAGAAATGTGAGTCATGAGAAGGTGGTGAGATGGGCAGCTGCAGCAGAAACTCCGGCCCCTCCAGCACCCCCCCAGTGCCACTGGCATCACAGCAGTTGCTTCAGACCCACAGCTTTAAACAAGTCACCACCAAGCATGTTTCATTATTTCATCTTCTAATTGGGCACTTCTCCATCCCCTGTCACCTCACATTAACAAGCCCTGCTGTCAGGGCCACTAGGGTAGTGCCAACACTGGTATTTGCTGGTTGTTAGGATGGAAGCTTTGGGTAGAAAGCAAGGCTTCAGAGCTAAGTGGAGCTATTCCCATTAATGAACCACAGCTCCCAGGCTTGCAGACCCTGGATTAGTGGAGGACAGCATCACTGACACCAGGAGAAGCTGAACCATGACTGTTTGTGACCTCACCTACATCTGAATGACATTTCTGAAAAGTCTGTGAACATGATGACCAGAGATGGTGTGAACTGCTCAGGCAAGGGCTGATAGAGTGGCACTGTGTCCTTTCCTCTGTTTCCAAAAGATGGATCAAACATCTTGTAGGACAGAAAAAGTAATATAGGCAAATAAAACAGGTTTCCCTTCAGCTGGACAAGATCAAAACTACTTTACACAGATTTCTGGAAAAGACAGCCACTTTGAAAACTTCTAACCCAGAGATATTATTTTGAAATATTATTTTGAAAGCTCATTTTCCTCCTCTACATCTCAGTGCATGAAGCAGATACCATCATATCTGCCACATGCGATCCCATCAGTTTGCAGGATTTATCTCCTTCATCTGTGCCAGAAAATTTAATGGGTCTCTTGGTCCTAATGTTCTTAACTCAGCAAAGAGTCTGAGCATTTCAGATAAAAGACATACTTAAGGCTTTGGCAAAGAAATCTAGATTTTAATTGCTGCTTCAAAATTTGATCAACCATGCTGCTATGGCAAGATTTCCACAGAACTCAAGAAACGGATGCCAACAGATGGCCACCCACACCCCAAACCTGGATGTACAGCTGAGGCTGATCCTGCCCTGAGGCCGCAGCAATGCTTTCCAAGGAGCTGCACACCTGCAGCCACTCTGTTCACACCACATTCCAGCTGTGGGCCAGCTGTGCAGGAGCTGTGCAGACCATGCCAGGCTCTGTTCATTGCACTACATGCCTGCAGCTGTGCTGTAGGAGTCTTCATCTTGCATTCCAACCATGGCCTGGAGAAGGCAGAGACCTTGGGAGATCCTGATGACCTTTGCCCACATCAACACACCCAAACCACCTCACCACAGCTTGCAGGAGCAGCGCTGCGCTCAGAACCAATTTAAGAGGCAGCTCCTGAGTCGCATCAGGTGTCTGTCAGCACCAGCTGGGACTGCACAGCAACCTGCAGGGTGCCCACTTGGAACAAGAGAATCCTTCGCTCTTTAGCAAAAGGGAATCCAGCGTGTGGGGCTCATCCTTGGGCACTGCCAGCTCCAACACACCGCCTCCTGGAGCCCTCCCAGATCTGGAGCGGAGCTTGAGGGGTCAGCACCTTCACTCCTGGCCCTGCAGGCTCTCCTGCCCGGCACCACCACGGCAGGGTGGCAGCAGAAGCCCTGCTGCAGAGCACGTGTGGCAGCTCCAGCACAGAGCTGCGGCACACGGCACCTGCTCGTACCCAGAGCCGCCAGCCACGAGGAGGTGGAGTCCAGGTGGAGCCACGCTCAGACACGCACAGGGCTCTGCCGGCCGTGGCCGTGCACACCTGCACCAGGAGAGCCGCTCACTGGCACAGGGGCACTCTGAGAGCGGGCTCAGACACGCACAGGGCTCTGCCGGCCGTGGCCGTGCACACCTGCACCAGGAGAGCCGCTCACTGGCACAGGGGCACCCTGCGAGCGGGGGCAGAGAGCGGCAGTGCGTGGCTCCTGAGCTCTGCAGCCCTGGGCCAGCGCAGCGGGATGCCGAGAGCTCCAGCACAGACACACTTCAGCTCATGGTGGCCACAGCACAGCCACTCTCTTGCATCCCTCCCTGTGTGAGCCTTCCCCGCTCAGCACAATTTTCAAAGGCAAATGAAGTCCAGGGGGATTCCAAGTGGTACTGCAGCCTGATCCCTCCACTTGGCCCCCACTCCTGCCAGAGGTGCCAGAGCTGTGCCAGCAGCCAGGCCAGGGACTGTGATCTGGAGTTCAGGCATGTTTTAAACTTATTTATTTCCCATTGAATACACTTTGGTATTATTCTCTCTTATCTTAATTAATATCAGGAAAATTACGCAGTTTCCCTCTCACAAGAGGAGGCAGAGCAGCATTGAGCAGGGAAATGCTTGTAGAAACAAAACAAGGAACTTCAAACTCTTGCCCTAAGTAAATCAGCATGACTTTGCTGCAGTTAATTGAGTTATCTTCAAATTATGCCCAGAAATCAAAGCAGAGAGAGAGAGAGAAACATTGCCCTCCACACAATGTCCTCTTTAAAAATGCATCACTACTCCTTATCTCTCGGCTCCACAGCACAGGAACGTGTCTGTGTGACATGTCCCTGCCACATCCCACCCACTGACCCCAGCAGGTCTGGCAGGAAGGGACTGAACAGGAGGAAGAGGGGACAGAGGGGAGAGCTCCAAGCTTCAAAAGGCAGAACAGGGTCCCAGGTGT
This sequence comes from Notiomystis cincta, assembly GCA_013398075.1. Taxonomy (NCBI): domain Eukaryota; kingdom Metazoa; phylum Chordata; class Aves; order Passeriformes; family Notiomystidae; genus Notiomystis; species Notiomystis cincta. The sequence continues at coordinate 27,893 of VZRX01000658.1, read as the reverse complement.
CATGAGCACAAGGAGCAAGACCCAAATACCATTCCCAATCACTCCAGATCTCCCACAGCCACTCCTGCTGCTCAGACACTCCCTGGATTTACACAAGGAGATGAGAGAAAGTGAGAGACAAACACAGAGATGATGGTGGGGGACGTCACTGGGAGTCTTTTAACTTTTGTTTCACTCTGAATGGATCAAGAATCCATTTTTTTCTTCAAAGTTATTCCTGAGGAGCCCAAACACCCCAAGCTGCCGGGGGTCAGCACCACCAGCAGTGTCCACAGCACTGGGGGAACAAGGAAACCATGACACAGGCTCAGGATACCTGGCTCAACACCACACGCTCCAGGGACTCACAAAGCCCCCCATCCTGGGCAGGCCACACCAAAACTTGACCTAATTATAAGGATAAGTCATCAAATGTGAAACACTTTGAGAAGAGCACTTTGTATTCCAAAAAAATGGCATTTTTTTAGCGGAGAAGCTTACCTTGACAATCTTCTGCTTGTTTCCTGACACAGAGGCAGCTGCCCCTTGGTTACAGCTCTGGAATCACCCAGAGGCTTGAGCTCAGCTAAAATATGGATCCAGTGGCCCCAGGCACGGGGACAGGTGACAGGTTCCAGTGCAGTAGAGGGGACAGGGTACAGGACAGGGGACAGGTTCGGTTGAGAGGACATTGCAGCAGATCCCAGTGCTGAACAAGTACCACAGCCATTTGCCAACATTTCAATAGTTGTGTTGTTGCTGGTTGGTTTTTTAAAGTTTTTAATTTGTTTTTTAATTCAAGTTTCCTTGTATTAAAGAAAGCAACAGAAAAGCAAAGGCATCATGCCCTTCCCACTGTATTGGAGGTTCTTGAGATACACAAATTCTTTTGCATTAATTTCTGCTGCAAAGATCCAATGCTGATTGAATCTCTTTTAATAAGAAAGCCTTTCACTGGAAAAAAAAAATTCTTACTTTAAGGAATCCATAACTTTTTTTTTTTAATTCTCAGCTTTGCTATCTAAACTCTCCCTTGCCTGTCTCTTTTGCTGTCTGGTCCTCTTGTTCACTTTTGTAATTGAGAATGAGGTGGGGGAGCTGGAGAAAACTAAATTACTTCAGTGTCCCAGCAAGGAGACAGAGCAGAGCAGAATGATGCCCTGGGCAGCACTTCCAATCCTGCTCACAGGATGGACTCATTTCCAAGCCCATTCATCAGTCAGCAGTTCCAGCACCACTGATTCTGTGGGCAGTGACCTTACACAGCTCCAGTGAACAGGACTTGTGGATCTTTTGAAGGACCATAGAATCCAAGAATGGTTTGAGTTGGGAGAGACCTTGAAGACCACCCAGTTCCACTCTCTGACATGGGCACAGACACCTTCCACTAGACCAGGTTGCTTGGGGCAAGAGTAAATTTGCCAAAAGTAAAACACCCTGGCATGATGCTGCCACTCTCAGAATGACTCTGACCAGAGGAAGCACCTGGAGGCATCACCATCACCAGAAGGTCCATGGTTGCCAAAATCCCACCAGAACCACCCAGGAGCTGCTGCAATGAACAGAGCCACCAACAGTTTGTGTCAGAGACAGCACAGGAGAGCTGCCAGGAGCAATGCCCTGGGAAACACAGACCCTCGTCTCAGGAGAGAGCTCCTCAGGCACGAAATCCTGCTCTGAACTGAGCAGAAGAAGGAAGCCAACACGTTCAACTCCCTGCTCCAGGGGACTGGGATTGCACCAGGCACAAGATCGGCTCCTCTGCTGGCTCTGGCACCAAGGGATGAACCCACCATGGAGACAGTGGGTTCCTATCCAGCAGTTCTGTACAGCCACAACACACTTCACACCACTGGAAATGAATATGGCAATGCTTCACTCTTGCTTCACTCATGTGAATTAGGGAATGTGCTACTTTGCTATGTGCCATCCATTAAACTACCACAGAAGAAAACAAACAAATCCCCAGATCTTCCAGACCAGGGACTCCTAAAGAAGGATCTCCTGCAGCAGGATCTCCTCACTCCCAGGCAGCTTTTCCTTCACATCATCCGAATGGCATCCAGCTGTCCTCACTGCATCTTCCCAGTGTAAGAGCCACCTTTACATGCAATTTCCTTACCACACATGGGCACTCCACACGTGCACTCACCAGGGCACAGCTGGAATTATATTGAAACAGACTTTTTGCCAAGCAAAGTTATCCTGTTTGGAAGCCTGGTACCCCCACAACCAAAGCTGACAAACAGCATCCCGGCCCACACCCACAGCAGACGGCTCCAGCCATCAGCTCTGTACCCTGTGATAGCACTTGGGAATAAACTGATACAATGTGACAAACGTGCCCTGTGTGTGACAGAGGCATCGACACCTCTGCAGCAGCAATGAGACACCACGGTCCAACAAACGGGAGTTTCCTGCAGGATTCACTCCATGCCCGGCTCGGGCAGGACGGGGACACAGGAGCACATCATCCAACAGCACTGCACCCACCCGGGCACTCTCAGCACACCCCTCCTTCCCCTCCCCACAGCCTCAGCCTCACTGCTCGGCAGGCAGCCCAGGACCAGTGCACATGAGGAAGACTATGAATGCCTCCTCCTCCCCATTTTGCTGGGAGCATGCACCATCCATCAGCACATGACCCGATCATCAGCCCTGCCAAATCTCCAGGAACACAGGGATGCTCCAGGAGCACAGGTCACCACAAACCATGCAGAAAAGAAACCAACATTTGCAAGGACTTGCATCAGCTTTAAGTCACCAGAGATGTGGGAAGGTTGCTGTTTCCTTTACTCTCTTCATGCGCTGGGAATGGACTTCCCTCCATTGTCTCTTTCCCCTTCATTAAGTGGTAATAGGTGCCCTCCCAGCTCCAGCCCCTCCAACTACCATGAACTCCTTCATATTCCACTATCTTGACCTTGGGAACAGGGAGCATGGCTGGGCTGTTTCTGCATGCCCAGAAGTGCCATACCTGCAATTGAACTCATGGGGAAACAGCATTTGTGTATCAACACGAACTAAGGACCAAAATTCCATCCCACAGCCATATGACTCCACTCTGTCAGTGCCCAAACCCCGGGAAGGGCTGGAATGCCATGACCTGGGAGCAGCAGCAGGGTGCAGGTGAACAGAGAGTCAGGCACTGCATGGCACCAGGACAGGAACAGGAAACACGCCAGCAGAGCAGATCACCGTCAGCAGGAGTGTGACAGGAGAGCTGCCAGGCTGTGAGCACGGAGATCCTGAGCTTTCACTTCTTCCACCAAGAAAACCAATTCACATCTTGTCATTTTGGAAGGATTTGAAGTAGCTGCTAAAGCTACAGAAGCAGCACCTCAGAGGTCTCACAGTATCCCAGATACGCAGCAGCAGGCAGCAGGCCCAGGACAAGGGTGCTGCAGTGGGCACCATGATTTAGGCAGCCCATGCTGCCTGTGCCACTGCTCATGAGGGCAGGAATGGACTGCTGGGGGCTGGGACTTCCATTGCCCTGCAGTGGTGCAGGGCAGAGGGTGCCAGGATAGCTCCCCCCCTCCAGCATCCTCAGCCTCTGCCCCACTGGCAGAGATCACCCTCCTGGCCCCTCTACCTGTTACTTTTTTGGCAGGGAAAGAGCTCACTGCCAGGGCTGTACTCTCTGCCCAGTTCAGAGCTCACTAGCTGCCAGCCCCCAGCAGTCCAGGGTTTCCACCTGACAAACAGGAATTGCCAGACAAGCAAAAGCCTCTGAAGTGCAGCTGAGCAAGTAAATGCTACAAAATAAGAGCAATTTATTCTATGGTTTACAAGTCAGTCTGTGGTCCTCAGAGATAATTCGTCTGTCAGGTGCTTATGTTCCTCCAGAACTGCCAGGCTACATGAGCTGCTTTTGTGCCTCTATTAGCACACACATGTGCAGATCCTCCTTTTCCACATTATATTTGTATTCAACACATGAAGTTTTGCTTGATCTGTGCTGCAAACTAAGCACAATTCTGTCATGAGATTGGATGGAAAACCAGAGCATGCTTCTGACCAGCATTAATTATTCAGGACACTGAAACATACTGGTCTTTCTGGAAAGTTGTGGCAGTCTGGAAACACCTTTTGCACCCACTTGGTCGCAGTCACACACTGGTGTTGTGCTGTCCAAGTTGCACTGTCTCTCATCTAGGAGTAAACCACCCCCTACTGAGATTTGAACTTTAATTTATTCTCCAAATCTGCTGAATCAGTCCCGTTCTACTCCAGAGTCACTCCTGCACAACCTTACTGATGATGTACAGGGTATTTTACACTTCTGCTTCTCCCTCTATTTGCTGGCAGACAGGTGCCCAGCCAGTGCTTTGCTCCGATGCCAAGGCACCATGAGTCACCCACAAGGCTCCGAACTACCATTTCCAGAGGGAAAAACACCTGCAGCCCTCTGCCTCCCCTGGGCTGTCACAAGTCCCAGAGCAGAGGGATTTCCCTGTGGACAGAACTCTGGGCACTGAGGACCTCACACCTCCCTCCACACCACGGCACTCCAGCAGTGGTGCCCATGCCCAGACCACGGTGCTACAGGAACATGAGCAGCACATGGCAGAGCCTGAGCTGGGGACAGGGAGGGGAGTGCACCTAACCATAGCCACCACATGGAGGCATGGGGGGCACGAGCTGTGCTCTGGACACCGTTTGGTGACACAGGGCTTTCTGAGCCATGACACTCAGCCCAGCCTGAAACCATCCCACAATAATAAACCATCTCATTTCTATGGAAGAACTTCTTCCCTGGGAGGGTGGTGAGGCACTGGCACAGGGTGCCCAGAGAAGCTGTGGCTGCCCCATCCCTGGAAGTGTCTGACTCCAGGTTGGACGAGGCTTGGAGCAACCTGGAATAGTGGAAGGTATCCCTGCTCATGGCAGGAGGTGGAATGAGCCATAAGGTCCTTTTCAACCCAAATAACTCTGGGATTCTGTGACTCTGTAAAGAAAACACATCAGCAAATGCCATAAAAACCTCTCACAGTTCCATGTCAGGCATGGGGAGCTACAGCAGGGGCAGCTGCTCCCCTCAGCTCCTGCTGCTCTGATCTGGGGGGCAGAGCTTGAGACCAACCTGACTGGCATCCACATCTGACATCAGCAGGTCAGCCTGTCACTAATTGAATTATACCTGCATTACTTAATAAACAAAGAATACTCTCCACATTACAAGGATGTAATCCTTTAATTGGTTTATAAGCACAGAGTCCCATGGGAAGTGTCACAAATCCATCAGGATGCCCTGAGCACTGTGTTTCTGAGCTGGAGAGATAATGAGTGTCATATGCCAGCAGTCTGCTCTGGGCTGAGCTGGAAAGGGAGCTGAGCCAGCACTCTGCTCTGCTCCATACCACCAGCACCAGTACTCCCAGCACTGCTCCTGAGGGCTGTGGAGCTGCCACCACCAGCAGGAGCTGGCAGCCAGACCCTGTCCTTCCTGCAGCCCCCTCCCTCCCAGGCTGCTGCCCACCCTGGTGTGCAGGGTGGGGGGTGACCCCCACGCTGCCCCAGAGGGCACCCAGCACCCCTTCCAGGCACAATGTCATGGTCAGGCAAGCGCTGCAGTCTCTCTCCAGTGCCTCCAGCCCCTCGTCCATGCTTGATTCATGGGCCTTGCCAACACAGTCCCACCTGACTCCCCAGGCACACATGGAGGGGACGTGGGTCCTCCTCATCCATCATCTCATTCTAGAAATCCCCTTCTGCTGCCTCACACAACTTGCTACTGTAGATGTAAACCAAAACCCTATCGATGAAACTCAGCACACTTCAAAAACCTTGGCAGAGGGAAACCACTCTCTGCAGGAGGCAGGTGTCCATGCCACCTCACACACACACCTGTCAGCTCTGCATCAAGCCTCTGCTGTACAAAATCCACTTCAGCATCTGAACCACCAACACTGTTGCTCCAGCTTGCACTGCTGGCCACACTGAGGGCAAGGACAGAACTGGGCACAGACACAAGCTGGCCACACTGGAGGGCACAGACACACAGCACTGCTAGCCATACCACTGGCATGGAGAGAACAGAGCATGGGGCACGGGAGCACAGCTGGGACCTGCATGGACTATGCCATTCCTGACACATAGGGACACCCGGATTGCCAGAGATGTGTGTGCGCTGCCCAGATGCTTGGGTTAGATTTCCTGTGCTGGCATCACAGGAACACCATGCTGAGCCCCTGGACTACGAGTAATTCCCCTGATCCATGTGTAGTAACTGTAATACTATAGTCCTTCACTCTCCTCCTTTAGCCTTCATCTCTCTTCACATCCTCAGTGCAAACCAGGGAAGCATTACTGACCATTGGGGAACCATTACTGACCACTGGGGAACCATATGGATATCTGATTAACACGTACACCCAAATTCCAGATGGCAAGGAGTAAGTCGAGCCTCTCCCCAGCATTCCAAGTTTTGCATCCTGCTGGCCACACAATTTCACTCCTCCTTATTGTTCTTTATTTATTGTCATTATAACCTTCCAGATGGAACTCAAGTGCAGTCACACACTCTGTACATTGATTGGCTTCTTTAATGCTTCTTAGAAGAAATAAAGCTCATTCAGCTGAGCCCTTTGTGCCTGTTGGCAATGCCGCAGGAGGCACTGGCAGAGCCAGCGCCAGCACAGAGGGGCCGCGGTGCTGAAGGGAGCTGCCGCTGGCACGCGGCTGAGCGGCGCCACAGTCACAGGGCATTCACCTGAGCAGTTCAGCTGGTGCCCGTTTGGATACACAGCACAATGCTAGCTGGGAACACTCATTTAAAAACTACTGTCCTAATCTGTTCCCTTAGGAATTAACAAAATCCTCATCTGGCACTAGCAGCAGCTGCAACCATCCTTTTTTCACAGTGTTTATCATGTTTTCCTTCTAGATCAGGGAAGGCCAGGAGATTGCTTCAATCCACAGAAGTTGTGTGTTTGCTGAATGCTTCTTAAATAACACAGGTTAGGTGTGTCCAGCTCAGGGCAGGAGTGGGCAGTAATGAACACAACAGAATTGCCAGCCCTTGGGGAGGAAACCTCTCAAGTCAACCACATCAAAACACTAGACCCCGATGGAGGGATCCTCACTGCTCGCCAATGTGGGAATGCAGAGAGGGGAGGTGTATGTGTGACACCTGCAGGATCCAGCTGCAGATAAGCAGGCTCTGTGCAAGAAACATGGAGTACTAGAAAGTACCCATTGCACTTAGTGACCCACTAGTCACTGAATGCAATCCTTCCCATGTGCTTGGGGATAAGGATGCATCTGTTTGCAGTGGCCCAACACACCATGGCAGCAAGTGACAACCAGCCCACAAAGGAGTCCATGCATGTGCTCTGCCGGCTGAGCCTCTGAGGCCACATGTCACCAGGGTGGCTGGTTGTATCCATGTTCACCCCCAGCCCTGGTCCTTAGCAAAGTATATGGGGCCTGAATGTTTCCAGACCCACATTATGAGGACCCACATTATGAGGACAGGTCGTCACCTGGAGGCACTCACAGGACATCTCCAACCCACCACAGGCCATGCCAAGGACCCTTGCACAGTGCCTGCTGGGACACCCCACCGCCAGGCACTGGCACACTGGGGTTTGCACTGTTATCCTGGTTCTTTACACCATAGCTGAAAGATGCTCAGTTGTCTGTGTCAGCCTGCTTGGGTTCACTTGTGGCATTCAGGGCCATGGTGCTCTCCTGACCAGGGTACTCTTGGTGTGCTTAGCCCTCCCTGCACACCTGTGACACAGCAGACTGTCCCCAAAGGCAGCCACGGCCAAAGCTGAGGCTCAGAAGCAGGAAAACAGTAGTCACTTCTTGGGAACTGCAGTTTGGAGCCTGGTCCCCAAGAGCAGCGTCACTGCAGCTGGGCGCCGGCGGAGATGAGACACAAGGCTGACGTGTCAGGAGGAGCCACGAGCACAGCAAACCTGCCCACGGCACAGCGACACCAAACCTGCCCACGGCAACACCAAACCTGCCCACAGCACACACAGTGCAGCAACACCGGCTCTGCATGCAATCACAGCCGGCAGCAGAAGGCTCCCTGTGAAACACCACGTACCCGGCAGCACCACTGACTCACAGCTGACAAGGCGACAAATCCCGCTCGCCTTACTCAGACCCGCTCCCACGAGCCCTATCAGGGAGCTTTACATCAAGGCTTTCAAAAGTGCGTTGGAGAAAACAGGAACGACGCAGCTCCCGGAGCCCCAGCAGTGCTGCCGATGGCACCTGCCTTTCAGCGCCAACGGCACCTCCCTCCCTGTGCTGGGGCAGACACTTCACATTCCGGGCAAACTCTTAACTCTGGCTCAAGCACAGACAACTGGCACCTCACCCATGTGCAGCAGAATGTCTCTGCATGACTCCTCACTGGTGCTAAAGCAATCCCATCCCAATCCCAGGACCAGCAGCACCAGGGGACCAAGAACACGTCCTGGGGATTCCTCTCAATGTGACTTTCTCCACTGTGCTTTTTCCTCTTTGTATGTGTTTTCCTTGTGCACCTGCTGTCCTACAGCTGGCGAGTCCTGCTGCAGGAGTCACAGAGCTGTTACAGCTCACTGTGGTGGGCTCCTGGCTCTCCATCCCCCATTGCCAACTACAGAGAGCAGGAAGTATAAATAACTGGAAATAAATACGCAAGGAATATCAGCTGTCTGGCAATGAAACAATGCTGAGGCAACAAAACTGAAGAGTTTTATCTGTCTCCAATCCAAAAGAATTCCAACATGATCTTGACAGAGGAGCCTAAATAAAAACTTCAAGGGAATGAAGATATTCCACTTTAAAGCAAAGCTACCTAATCATATGTTTTCACAGAAATGTTTTGCCATGAGACAGTTCCTGGGGAAAGATTCATCTACAAGAGCAAATTCAAGAGCACAGCATTGGATATGAGCTCTGCAGCATGGGAAACTGGCTCGAATACTCCAAGGTCCCACTAGCCACGTGCTACACAATTAGAGGCATGCACCAAGGCTCCCATTACTGCCTCAGTTAGCCATTTGACAAACCACCTTCTACATTATCCAGCCTGCTTGAAACAAATATGACTTGTAGAGCCATTTATTGCATGAAGACACAAAAGCTGCTGCCCAGCTCAGGCAGCAGGTATGGTGTGCCCAGCCTGCGCCTTAGTGGCCAGCGAGCCAGGCGGGATGGAGGGAGCCCCTCAGACACCACAGTCACCCTCACGTCACCTAAGCAATAAGTCAATTAGGCAGTTAAAGCAACTGCCAAGTAAACCTGTGCCCACAGTCACGGGCAGCACACAGCTTCTGACACCACACCATTTCACTACACATGGACCTCTGGCTCGTGGAGTCCAGAGCCCCAGCCGAGGGACGTGGTGTGGCCCAGGGGATCAGCACCTATCTTTGGCTCGAGGGGCTCTGGGCCAGAGCCTCCTCCAAGAGCCCTGTCTTCTCCTCTCCTCTCCTCACCTCACCTGCTCCCTGGTGAATACCAACTCCTTTCCCTTCCTCTGCAGCCTCTTAGCTCTCCAAAAACCAACAGCAAGAGCTGCCACAGAAAACAAAATGATGGCCATCACTATTCCATGTCAGGCTGAAGGCACTCCACCAGCCATCACTGCCACCACCACCCAGCCAACAAGCCTGTGGGTTACTTGGGGATGTAGCCGAGGTCTCCACCCCGCCTCAGGAGCCCCACTAAGACCAACACCAGCTCTAGAGAACTGCACACAGGGACACAGACCCACCCCTGCAGAAGGGCTGTGTGGGAACACCCTCAACAGCCTCGACAGCCTGGATCCGGGCACTGCAAAGGAATTCCATAACCTATGTTATTCTTCTTCAAGATTTGTCATTTTGTTTTCAGAATGACATCTCAAACTCCAGAGTACCAGAAGGTATAGCTGACTAATTTGAAGCAAATGTTTCTATTTTGCTGCAAAGTGCATGATTATTTGATAAAAATTTCTAGAAAGAATGGTTCACTCTTCAGCAACAAAACCTTATACTTTGGATAAGGTTTGGATTTGGTTTTCTAGGCTTGAGCATGTCTCCAGCTCTGCTTCTGTTCAACCACATTTCTCCCTGCTACCCAGACAAACAGACAAGCTTTTGTTTCCAAAGCATTTTAGCTAACTACCTCAAGAATAGTTTTTATTTAAAACAAACACACACACATAAGCCTCTCCTAGCACAAACTTCATCGGATAGTGTCAGCAAGCATGTTTTAATAGCACATTGAAAAGTAATTTTACTACTAGCTAGAAAAGTCTGAAGACTGCAGAGGATATATTTAGATGTGTATAAATAGACAACACTCAGTGATGTCTGGTCCAAGGAGTACAAATCTTCCCTAATGCATGGAATATGCCTGGCCCAAAACGCTTGAGCAGCACTTACACAGCCTTTTCAGTCTGGCTCAGGTTCTGAGCCCGCTAATAGCGAGGCCATTAGAGCGGCGCTTGGGCCCAGCTGCTTGTGCAGGAATATGCAAGGATTGCTCTCTAAAACTGAGCCCCTTACCACATCTGAAAGCACAGGCAGTATCGATCAGCAATGGAAAGCCATTAGCTCTCCAGCCTCTGAACTAGCTCCACGTGCCCCAGTGGAGGGACAAGCCCTCCAGGCACCTCAGGATGCTCCACCTAGCCAAGACAGGCATCCTTTGTGCCAAGGCTGTCCTTCCTGATGCACCCACCTTCATGTCCCCTCTAATCTTTCTCAAAAAACTGGGGAAGATCTGTTTTTTTTCTTATCATGCCACTCAGCCACATCTCTTCTCGGGCTCCCCACATTCCCAACCAGCCCAGATCCTGGGCTGGGCAGCCACCTCTCATCATCCTCCCCCCAACCTCACTTACACTTTCAATGGCCAACAGGAGCGTCTCCAGACAACAGACTGCACGAAAAATTCAAACCAAGACCCTGAGACACCATCCTGAGCAGTGCTGCAATCGAGCATAGCTTCTCTTGGCTGTAAGAATGACCTGACCACTCAGCTCACCGGCTCACACTGGGATAGGACAATCTGGAACCCACTTCTGCAACTGCAAATGCTTGGTAGAACAGGACAATCTGGAGCCTACTCCCACATTTGCATGTTTGGTGGAATGGGTCAATCTCAAGACCCCTCCTGCAGCTGGAAGTGTTTGGTGAACAGGTGAACTAGTTCAGCTTTACCTTGCACTGGGTACCTGAGATATCTAGGATTTGCTTCCACTGACTGCCCTGCCATGATAAAACCAGGAACTGCTCTTTCTGAAAGTAGAAAGATGAGGTAATATGCCAGGAGATGTATCTTAGAGAGGCTTGTAACTGAAGGCCAAACTGGCGAGCTCTGGTGTGCATTATGATCCAGTCTTATGCATTTAAACACATTTATTATGCATTTAAACAAATGCACAATCCCTTGAGTACAGTTTATATTTAGCAACGTAGATTGGGAAGGTGTTGGGCACTGAGAACACTCAGTCTCTGATACGGCTGCTTGTGCAAAATCAAACCTGACTCCCAGACCAGCAGTGGAATTGCCAGGCCTGGCACACCTCTACCTGCCAGGATCGACTGTGGCAATACCACAGAGTCCACAGCCCAGCTCCAACGTGTGGCCTGTACACAAGACCAGGGTGCCCAGTCATAGTCCCTGCAGCAGCACACACAGCCCCAGGCACCCAGGTCCAGGCAGCTGGGATGCAGTCCCGCCACACCAGGACAGACCAGTCCCAGCACACGCAGTCCATTTGGGCAGCACTGCCCCATGCTCCTGGACATAGCCATGGCCAGGATCGCTGCTGCCAGAGCCACCCCAGCCCCCTCCACCTGCAGATGCACAGTTGGAACCTATTAGGCTTCAAATCCAGGATGGATTCATTTCACCTCGCCAATGTGCTGTCTGGGTGTGCTGCCCTGAGCAGCCCTGGACACGCAGCACTCGCCCGAGGATGCTCAGAAGGAGCAAGCTGACACCACGTGTCACACAGGAACATGCGAAATGGAAGTGTGGGTGGGGAGGATCACCAGCACGACAGCACTATGGCCAAGGGCAGGGACTCCCTGCCTGTCCTGTTCCACGGCAGTCAGCCAAAGGCCACACAGGGCTGGGCTTGACTGGGGGCACCTGCTGTCCCACCCCTGGTCTCCAGGACTGGTGAGGCCAGGGTCACGACCACAGCTGGGACCAACACATCCCTCTGCTCCACACGCACAACAGATAATGAGTGCCCCGGACATGCAACAGACTGGGAGGGCGGAGGCGAGAGTGCAGGAACGGAAGAGCTGCTGTCCCAGCATGCAGAGGAACCGCAGAGCCAGTGTTCCCCAGTCTATGCTGGGAAGGACCACCCCGGGAAAAGGCTTCCCTAGTACACCTGGCCCAGATATGCCCATTCCCACACCCGCTGCCGGCTGCAGCTGGGCTCCTGGAGCCGCGAGGGCTGATGCTCCGACACCTCCGCAACATGGCTGCGAGGCTCCGCCGGCTTCTCCGCCGCTGCTCTGCCATCTCCCCAACGGAAACCTTCCGGCGGGGAAGGTCCATTCTGTCCTACATTTCTTCTCCCGCACACAGCAGTGTTCGCCACGGAGGGGACGGAGGAGAGGAGGGCGCAGCCGCATCCCGGGACGCAGGGGACCACGGCGGCCCCAGGGAGAGAGCCGCGGGGAGAGCAGTGTGCGGGCGGCGGCCAGGGGCGGTGGGACGGGGCGGGAGGACTGGGGCGGGGAGAGCCGCGGGATTCTTGCGCCCTCTGGC
>VZRX01000658.1:0-13944 GCA_013398075.1 Notiomystis cincta | reverse complement strand
GGCGAGCGGGGGCGGCGCGGCTGCGGGCGGTGCGCGGGAGTTTGACCTAACGATGGTTTCGGTAGATGCACCGGCGGAACCGTCCCGCGGTGCGCAGCGGCCACGCGGAGTAGGAGCGCGGTGTCTGCTCCGCTCCGCGCTGCCTGGCATGGCCAGGGGTCCTGTCCACCCTCGGGGCACGCAGCTGCCCGCACCCTGCCCGAGCCCTGCCGGTCCGAGGACAGGGACTGCAACATCGGACTTCTAAGAGGGATGATCCTGGCAGGAGAAGGAAAGGCTGGGTCATCTTTGGGGGCAGTAAATTGGTGCGCTTTGGGGATTGCGGCATCGTTACCTGTCTCCTGGATCTCTAACAGGGTGGAGAGTGCATTTCGTGCTATGGAACACTGACACCCTTCTCTAGTGCTCTTTCGTGGGAAAACGCCGAGGATGTTGCAAGACCCGAAGAAGAGGAACACTGCCTGGAGAGCCTGGAAGAGGAGCTAATTAATGAACCTCGTCAGCGGCCAGTGACCCCGCACCTGGAGGGATGTGCAGGCACGTGCCCTGCCACCACTGGGCAATGGCCCCGTCTCCCCCGACACCCTCGCGCTGGGATGGGAGGCAGTTGCTGGCTCCTCTGGGGCTGCCTCGGGACTCTCTGCAGCCGGACCAGCCCCCGTGGCCATCGCTGCTGAGGGTGCAGGAGAAAATCCATGACTGCTTGGCACGCTTGGAGGCAGTGGGAGCAATGCTGCTGGGATACATTGGCATCTTCTCCCTGGGGATGCACGTGGTAGGAGCCCCATTCCAGAAACAGGAAGATGCAATGGCATTCCTCATGCCTCTCTGCTTATACCATGCCAAAGGGTTTGGTGCCTTAGGATACAATGTCTGGCGTCGTCGGCAAGGGTGAGAAGAGGGAACACATCAGTGTTCCTGGGCTCAGGGCTGTCTGTGTAACCTGAGAACTCTGAAGTGGCCTCCGCAGCAGCCCGTGACCCTGGTCTCGCAAGGAACACAGCTGCCAGAGCCACATCATCTTCTGCCCTTCTGACAGCCTCTAAATCTGTCCAGGGCAAGGCTGCCAGGCTGGGCCTGAGTTAGCATTTAACTCCAAGTACCAGCTGCTGTTTCACAGAGCTGGTTCGAGCTGCTGCAGAGGAAGAGAGGCTGGCAGGAGGAAAATAGTCTAAATCTTCTCCCTCTCAAAGGAAAACTCATGTCAGGTGGTTTTGCTGGGGTGGTCTCTGCCCCACATTCAGTCTTAGCACTGATCTCCTTTGGAGCTGGAGGCAGTGTCATGCTCAGCCCTGATTTGGCGTTCACAGTGTGCTCCCCTGTGGAGAGAGAAGAGACAGAATAAGATGCTCCCTGGTAAAACATCTCTGGTCTTGGCCGGCATCCACCAGTGTCTTGGGCTTTGGGTTTAAGCATTTGCTGCTCTGTCAGTTCTCTGCTGCCCCAGAAGCAGGAATGCTGACATGCCAGGGATGCCCAGCAGTGTGGCTGGCATTGGGAGAGGAGGCAAACATCAGGGTATGGCTTCCCTGGCCATAGGAACATGGAGAAGCTCAGTGGAAACTCAGTGGAAGCTTATGCTCAGAGCCTGGTATGTACTGAGGGTTGCACTGGTTTGCACCATCCAGCACAAACACACTGTGAGGGCTGATTCAGGACCACTCTGAACTGGTACCAGTACAGCTCAACCCAGGAGATCCACAGCCTTGCAGCTAAAGCAATGTCCTGTGCTCTCTGGCCTCAGGTGTTTGTGCAAGGTCTGCTGCATCTTGTCAGCCTGAAATCCCTCCTGGACGTGAGACTGAGACAACAACACTGCCTAGTTAATGTACCTAGTGGGGAAACTGCACCCCCCTGGGGCATCTAGGAGTGTGGGAACTGTGGTGGTGCTGGGGTGGTTCGCTCACTGATGGCTGGGATGGAAAGCCTACTTGTCTGATCCTGGATCCAGACCTAAGTGACAGGGTGTGGCTGCTATGCTTTGCTGGTCTTACCTTGAAACTTCCACTCCCTCTTGTTCACCTTGCCACTGGGATCTCTTCTGGGGTGTTCCTGGCTGCCCCCAGTGACACTATGGGTGGTTTCTGTGCCTGAACGCTCCCTTCAATGCCCTGGGACAGGCTGTTTTGGGGACAAACCTCAGTGCCCTGGGAAGGGGGAGGTCTGTGTCCTGGCATTGTTATTCCCAGTGCCAGGCAGTGTATCTCATGGACAGCACTGTCCTGCATGGCCCTGGCACTGGGGATGCTCAGGATTACTCAGGTGAGCTCCCACCTAGCTCTGGCCAGGATTCACTCTGCCTTGGGGACTCTGCTGGGGCTCAGTCACCTCCCCCATTACTTTTCTGAACAAGCCCTTGCTGGGGGATTGTCTTGCTCTCGCCAACCAGTGTTAAATGCTTTTTTCCTGATGGAGCTGGTAACTCCTTAACCTGAAATCTTTTTCCTCTCACAGGTATCATTTTAAAATTATTTCATAATTTCTCTTTATTTGCTGAAATAAAGAGACCTTGAGGAAAGTGCTTTGTTTAAATAACACAGAGAGCTCTTTTATGCACTTTCTAACCCTTAGTCACCTCCGAAAGGAGGGACCTGGGGCCGAGGCACAGTGCCACTATGCTGCAGCTGCTGGCAACAGGGGGCCATGCTCACTCAGCCTGCTGCCCACAACACCCGCACCCCGAGGCCGCAGGGGGCTGCCCGTCCCTCATCCCTTCAGACCTCCTCCCTAGCCCCACCCCACCGACCCGAGCCGTGCTGTGAGCCGTGGCGGGAGCCAGCAGCATCCTTGGGATTTGCTGCCTGACTGCTGGGGCAGCAGGAGGGGAGGGATGCCCCGTGCCTCCGGCGGTGTTAGCTGTGCCATGGACTGGAGCAGGAATTGTTCAGGCATAACGTCACTCGGCACCGAGCGGTTTTCCGTCAGCACGGGCGCCCTTCCTCAGCAGGCACCGAACGCTGGTACCGCGTGCTGCGTGTACACCCTAAAGGAGACAAGCAGCAGTGCAGGGGAGCGGCGCCCAGGCACTGCGGGTTCTGACAGCCCGGCGAAAAACATATCAAGAGGCGGTTCATGGTACTCCTTGAGAGAGATAGTGGTACCTCATCAAAAAGCTTATTCATCCTTACAGGCAGAAAATTCACTGCCCTAATCACCGAAATGTCAAATGTCAAATGTCACGTTGCATGAAGTAGATTTCTCTTCCCTGGAGCAGAGAGACAAGAACGCCTCAGGTACCAGTGCACACCAGCCTCTCCTTCCAGAAGAACCAGGGAAGCATGTGGAGTTAACCCAGTGATCATTTCTTGGGGATGTTTTCCCATTTTAAGTTCTTTAGTCTGTAAGATGGGGGAGCTGTTGCATTGTACAAAAAATGGCAGGGACCAGTCCTGCTCCTTCTGGAGCCCTCTGTCTCCTTGTTGCCAGGCCAGAACTGACAACCCTCTCCAGCTGTCCTGGTGCCCCCAGATCTCACTCTCACTGGCCGGGGAGGCTCAGGGCAAGCAGTGCTAAACCTGGCCTGGGCACACAGGTCCCTCAGCACTACTTCTGATTTTATGTAAGGTGAACTGGTGTGCCATTTCTCCCTAGAGTACATTGGTGGGTGGTGAAGCTCCAGCATGTACTGGTGCCCTGGCCTTCATGTGCCAGCCCCTCACTGCCTGACTCTGCCACTGGCGCTGCCTCACACCTGAAACCACCACGGGGATGGAGGGCTGGTGCCAGGTGTATCCTCAAACAGACTCGGTTTGTCTGATGGAACCAAACCAAGTAAAGAGATACTTAATAGCTGGAGTGCACTCTTTTTTGTATTTTTGATCAAAAACCAGCTTAGATTCAAAGTCATTATTACAGTAATTGTAGTGTCTGTTTGCTTAATCTTTTAATAGATTTGTTCTTTGAGAAATAAAATAATGTGCCTGTTTTTTTTTTTAATTTGTTTTTAATTACTTGCATGATTTTATGGAGACTTCTAGCTGTTGGTACCTGGCCTATTTAAAAAGTGCTGTAATTGTCAGACACAGGCTAGAGGATGAGCACGGACTGAGTGTCCTGCAGCGATCGCACACCTGCCACCATTCTGCACTACATGAGCACAGGGAAAGATCAGAGGCACAGCCGGGAAAAGTTTGCTGTGCTGACAAGGAGCCTCGTCCACCTCAGCCCAAACCTCAAGGGCAGGCTCTGCCCACCCTGGAGCCAGACGTGAGCTCAGGGCTCTCTTTGGTCAGCTTCGCACCCCACACAATGTATTTTCTCAGCCCCATGGTGGCCTGGCGGGGACATGCTCGCCCGGAGCATGGCTTGTTTAATTTGGAAATAGGGGTGGAGGAAGTATTAGAGATGGAGACCCTACGCAAGAAACGGGAAGAAACAGATATATTGCAGCCTGTGAATAAAAAATAGAAACTAAGCCCAGTCATAAATTAGAAAAACAGCCAGTCCAAAAAAAACCCCTGTTACCTGCAAAAGGCCATTTCCTTCTGACAGGCGTCATTGTCACCTCCAGGCATTGGGACTGGTGTTCCCAAGGCAGGCAGAGGCCAGAGCAGTCGAGGACTGCCAGGGGCTCACTGCAGCTGACAGGCAGTGCCAATGTGTGGGATGGAACTGGGGCAGAGCTTACATGAGGAGAGGACTGCTGACACCATGGGCAGCCCCATCTTTCCATCTCTATAAACAGACATACTTGAGTTTTTGAGGGGAGCAGCGCAGCTGGACATGGAAGGCAAAGCCAACCTGTACCCCAGGGAAGGACTCGGGGCTGCAGTGTAGTGCTGTGGTCTGATGAGCTGGTTTAGGGGAAAACATTTCTTTCTGAAGGTGGCTTTAAGCCTGCTGGATTGGAGAACAATGATTGCCCATCCCTGAATGCAGCTTCCAGTCATTTAACAGCTTGTAAGTACTGGGGGAATGGTTGGACTCAATGCTCTCATAGGGTTTTTCCAGTCTAAATGATGCTGTGATTCCATGATTTCAGCAGACAGAAGTGTTGAGTGAGTGTCATGCAGGTGGGATGGCATTGTCTGATAAGCAGCATGGGCACCTAATCCTGTGCCACCAGGGCTCAGCACCCCTGCCCCTGCCTGTTTAAATCCAAAGACATGCTTCATTACCTGTCTCCTCCTCCTTGTTTCTAGACTTTTAATAATGTGCTCCCTTAACACTTGCACTCTCTTCATGTTGGAGTTTTGGGTCTCAGTCTTTTAAAATTCTTCCTTATTCACATTTCTTTCTTACACAATTTATTCCTTCACTGTTCAGATGACTTCTCAGTAGAAAACAGCAAAATCTCCATCACCAACCTGCCCCAATTCCTTCAGCATTGTCAGGGCCATGTGCAGAGCTCATTTCCATAATAGATGGGAATTTACTGTTCTACCAGTTGCTGATTTAAGTATTTTCCTTAAGTCAAATTTTGCATGGAAAAGAGTGTCTGGTAATTCAAACTATTATTCTTCTGGATATTCCATCTCCTCTCTTATATCCAAGCAACATTAGCTGAGGGCTAATGTTCAACTCATCATGGTGACAGAATGAAGAGCTACCCTACACCTCATCTGTACACAGAAGAAAGAATAAACTTTCATTTACAGTCTTTGCAGTCTTCAATTTGTAATATTTACAGTCTCTACAGTTAGAGCATACAGGAGCTCACCACTGCCATAACCACAGTGAAAAAGTTGCACCAAAACTGAGTTATTTTTCACTGCAAAAATTACTCTGGAATGCAGGCTGGAGTGTTGCTCCAGCAGAGACAAGGAATACAGTATTCCTTTGGAACAGGAGGAGAAATTAATTTAATGATTATTATGCATAAGCATCCCAAACAAGCAGAACCGGGAAAATAACAAGATAACAAGATAACTAATATTTTTGAAAAGTTGCTAATTGGAAAAAAAAAATAGAGACACAGAAGCAATAGAATTCTAGTAATAACTCTTCAAAAAAGAGCGAACTGGCATCTGGCATGGATCCCCACTGCTTCCGCGCTTGTTCAATTAAAATCAACGCTGAATGGGTTTTCTTTCACTACCATTACTCAAGCTGCATCCTTCAAAAGGATGGCAAATGATTGATATGCATATGAAAGAACCACAGAGTATGAAATTACAAAATGATACAGGGTTTGGATATTTGCACTTTGAGATATTAAATCTTCTGAAGGAAAATATTTGAGCAAATTCTGAATAAAGAACCCTACAGAGGAGGAAGGAAGAGCAGCAAGATAATCTAATAAGGCAGGGACTCAGCAATTTCCAAGTGCTGAATTCCTCAGCTCAACCACAACACAACGTTTCCAGCCCAGGATCTACTCTTCTCTCTGGTCTGGGCATTCGGTACCAGGGTCCCGTGTATGTTCGTAACGCAAACCGGGTTCAAGGTCCTGAGTCAGGCTTGGATTTAACCCTTTCCAGAGATATAGAGATGCTAAAAATCACTCCATTGCTCCTGGTGCCCAACCCCCTTTCGTTTTTGCAGGCTTGGCATTGCTGCCACCCCTCTCCGAGCAGATGGAAAGCTTCTCGACTGCCCCAAGGGGCCCCGCAGTGCAGACAGTCCCTGCCTCCCGCAGCCACTGCTCCCAGGAGGCCACCACTGCTCCTGCCTTCCCGGTGTCCCACCTGGCCTTGGACACACTTCCTCACAGCTGGCAGCTGACAGGAAGAGCCAAAGGAGAGATGTCATGATCGTTTGGAACTGTCAAACATACAGGACAAAGTGCTCTGTAAATTAGGCTTTTGTTAATGACCTCATTAGGAGGTACAACAATCAAGCACAAGGAACAAGGGTTCGATCCTCTTTACCCAAGGGATTCATGTAAATTCACTTACTCACCACTCAAGCCATGAGATTCCATCATGTATAAGCCATAACTGAATCACACACCTGTAAGCAAAGACGATCCCAGTCCAGGGTTAAGTGTTCATTCCTCCTCCTCCTCCATCGTGGAGTGGGTGTCCCCTCCAGCACAAAAGAAGGTAGGGAAGCCTCAGCAGTCCTGCTGCTGTGGGATCCACTCCAAACGCTTTTGAGGCAAGATGACTTTTACAACCCCCAGCTTGGTCTGTTCTATTCCCAGGAGTCAGCAGACTCTGATTGAGCTTCCTGACAGGAGATATGTGGAGATGCTGGCTGCAGGGATGGGGAACAGTGGCTGCATTACAGATCTTTAGCTCTTTCTGGCCACCTCCTGCCACTGTGGGGCTCTTGCTCTGACCCAGTGATGCAGTTCCCAGCACACACCCGACTGGTATGCAATGGATTGTGTTAGCCTAAAATTTGATCAAGAGTCACAGGAACACTCACAAGGTTCCAGATTCTCATTTTTGAGAGGGACAAGAGGAGGACTTGGGCTGTCTGCTGTGTCTCAGTCTGCCAGCCTGCTTTATTTTTATTAACATTATGTGCAGATTAGACACCACTGGAAGTCACCTGTTCGGCATGAACCATCTTGTCAGGAGTACACTGCATGGAAACCTCTTCAACAGTCGTCTGGTGGTCTTTGATCACACAAGATTTCCACATGGTGTTTAAAATCTCAGGATGCCATGACTCGATGGTAATTAGCGGTAATTGTTTCCCAGGAAGGCGCAGTGTTTGACTAATAACTCCCTTTACAGGAATAGGGAGACTGGGGACGCCTGGGTCAGGAGCTGTCACTGCTAATTACCCTCTCACTTCCATTGCTAACAGGAGCTCTCAGCAGCTCCTGCCAGTGTCACCTCTCAAGAACGGAGTCCCATTCCTTAAGGAGAGGTGGTAGGTGCATCAAGCCAGTCTGGCCTGCCACAAGGCCAGACTGGGAGCCACAGGGTCGTGGATTTTGCTGCTGTTTGAAATTCCTCTGGAAATTAACCCAGGCTGGGTTAAAGAAAAACAATTTCAATAGGCAAAACTCAACTGGCTCCTTGGATAAGCTGGTCCAATCTCTTGCTATCCTCAACAAAAATGCGTGTTTTACTTCTGATCTTCAGTTTCCCACTGTAGCTTCCAAACACAGGGGGGTTTTCCTTTCTTTTTTTAGTGTCCAGCCCCTAAAGAGAAATGTTTTCCTGCTTTTCCTATGTTTCTCAGGCCCTGGGTAGCATTTCCTAATATGCTGGGATTGGCTGTGGGTTAACAGGAGGGGCTCAGGGGATACTGAGAACAGTGCTGCCACCCCCAGACCAAAGCCCTCTCTTTCCACCCTCAAGCTGCTGCTGTTTCTGGCCACGTGTCTGCCAGTCCTGGGAGTTCACACAGGACAATGAATTATGAAGACAGGTTCTGCCACATGGACTTGAAAAAATGTGGCTGCAAAGAGGGTATGGTCATCTGAACGGGTTGAGAAATGCTGAAAATCAGAGGAAAACAGATGCTTTTCCCCTTGAGTCAGAGATGCCCAGGAAGGTGTGGGGCTCCTGGA
Source organism: Notiomystis cincta (assembly GCA_013398075.1). Taxonomy (NCBI): domain Eukaryota; kingdom Metazoa; phylum Chordata; class Aves; order Passeriformes; family Notiomystidae; genus Notiomystis; species Notiomystis cincta. The sequence continues at coordinate 5,534 of VZRX01000658.1, read as the reverse complement.
GTGCCAATGTGCTGGCACAGAGCCCAAGAGCCATGCTCTCCCTGCACCCTCAGGAAGGTGGTGAACCCTGTCCCCTCTGCTCATGGTTTGGTCCCCATGGCTGGGTGTCTGCACCAGCCTGAGGCCAGCTCCCATGGAGGTCTGGAGCTGCCACCACACTCCTCTCTCTGAGCATCACCCTCCTCTGCTCCCAGTCCTGTTCCCTGCCTGCCTATCACAGCTGCTGGCTGCCCGGCTCTGCTCTCCAGGTGTGTGAATATCAAACAGTTAATCTGAAGCTCTGACTTCTGAAAAAAACACCCAAAACCTCCACCACGACTATTTTACAGCCTCAGGCGGTGAGATTGCAAGAGGTGGTGCCCTTGGGAGGTCAGGGAGATAGGAATATGGAATGTGTGCAAAGACGCATGAAAATACCCAGGAAATGGGAACTATATGTCCAGAAAATATCTTTTACATGGCAATGTAAATATCTTTTACATGGCTTCAGGGAGCTGTGTGGAGCAGCACCAAGCCAAAGGCAGGTCTGGGAATGGTCCCCTCTGCATTGGGGATAACACCCCTCAGAAATGCTTCTCCCACTGCCCTCAGCATAGTGGGGTCCCCTGCCTCAGGCTCTGCGCTTGCTGATCCCCACAGCCCAGTGTGAGCCCTGCATCACCGTGGCAGATCTCTGACAGCACCTCCTGCCACAGCAGCTCCCACCTGCACTTAGCATCCTCCTGCTAAGCCACGCAGGAGCTGTTGTGTGGCACTGGGAATCTGCTTTCCTGGTTTCTGGATAGGAGGCAGCTCAGATTGCTGGTGCAGGAACACGAGTGCTCGGCGCAGGAATCTCTGCACAGCTCAGCCTGGCCAGCCTCACGCAGCCTGGGTGGGCAGTGTGTGATAATCCTGCCTGGGAGTCAGGCAATAGGAAAATATTTCTGGCTGAAGAACTTGGCTGCAATTTGTCTCCCTGAAACCTAAGTTGTTTGACTCCTAAGTTACCCACATGCACTTGTCTCTAGCTACTATTTCTTCCCAATTTCTCCTGTGACCTTACACACTGCTGAGGACTAACCTCAACATTCCTGTTTTCCTGTCTCACTTCAACACTTTTCTTAAACTAGAGGAACAAGTGTACCTCTTTTCCCCACCCATGACACCATTCTCAATTTGGCAGTCATTAAAATTGCAGCTTCTGGTCTGTCACAACAGTACCTTGGGATGAAGACCTGGTTTCTGTGCAGACGAATCTTAAATAAAGCTGGGCACAGCTCTGTTTGAGAGAAGCATATTTTTATATTCAGATAGTTTTTTATCTTTATTCATTCCAGTGGAAAGACCTCATACACAGTAAAGAGATAGGTGCTGTTGTCTCCATTTAGCTTTCCCTCTCATCACCCCCTTCTCTGGTTTCAAACTGCACAGCAAAAGGAGCTGCTTCCAGAAAAGCTTTTTATCTACAGGAAAACTACAGATACTCGTGCAATAAGACGTTCTCAGTCAGTAGAACCAAAAATCTGCTTCATGTATGACCACTTGTCATGTCTGAGACAGGTTTTCGAGCCCCTGGTACTGTCCAAATCAGGATTGTATTGCTGGTCACATCCGAGGGCAGCATTGCAAGGAGAGCTCTGGCTCTGAAACAACAAGAGAGAATTAACTTTCTTTCTCAAAAAACAGAAGTAGTAAAAGGAAATAACCTTTTCCCTTGCCCCTCTGACTGGAAAAGCACTTCTAGAAATTCTGTTAATTCCTTCTGATTTTAGACTAGTTTTTAAAGCAAATTTATCATGTCAATTCAGAAAACCTCAATACATTTCCAGCACAAAGACAGAAGAGGGCTATTTCGATCCTGTTTATATCTCCAAACATAAGAATCACCAAACTGTATTAAAGAGCTCACATATGAAATACTGAGCTTCCTTTTTGCAGTTTTTTCCATGTTTAACATGGATTTAATGAAAACTGTGTAAAACTACCCTGCTGGGCAGACAGAGCCGTGCTGTTGCCCTGTGTGCTGTGCTGCTGCCCTGTGTGCAGTGGCAGTGGCTCTGGTGCTCAGCAGCCCCCAGTCCCTCCTGCTGACCACCAGCACTGGGTGGGCTGTGCTGCCTTGCACCGAGGAGGCAGCTGGACCAGGGGCTCTGCTGGACACAGAGAGCCCCAGGGCTGTGCCCACTGCTGCCAGCCATGCCTGGGGCTTGGGGCAGGAGCAGGTCGCTGAAGAGCCACCATAAGCTTCCAGCAGCCCCGGCTCTGGAAGTGCCCTGGTCTCACCCCAGCCAGCAGCTCGGCTCACCCCACCAATGGATCACTCTCTGTGAGGTGGCAGAGAATTGGGAGAGAAAAAGCATGAAAATTGGTGGATTGAGGTGAAGTCAGTTTAACAAGGTGAAGCTGTGCACACAAACAAAGCAAACCGAGGAATTCATTCCCTGCTTCCCATACCAAGCCATCCCCAAGACAGCCAGCCTCCAGCACACATGACAATGACTTGGGAAGACAAACCTCATCACTTCAAGTGTGCCCCCATCCCTCTCCCCCCGCTGGAGAACTGAGCACAAATTCCCATGGGCTCAGCCATCCCTTGGGGCAGTCAGGATCAGCTGTCCCAGCTGTGTCCCCCCAGGTCTTGGTGTCCCCCAGCCTCTAACTGTGGAGTGGGTGAGGAGCAGAGCAGGCTCTGGTACTGTGCAAGAGCTACTCAGCAAGGACTGACACATCCCCATGGGATCGACACTGCTTCCAGCACAGATCCCAAACAAAACTCTGTACCAGCTACTGGAAGAAAATCAACTTCATCCCAGCAAGAAATCATCACAACACTCACATACAGCCACTCCAAAATGCTCAACACTGCTTCCATGTGATCAGTAAAAGCCAAGGTCCATTCTTGGATTAATTTTGGAATTACACTCCCACTAAGGCCAGAAAATAGCACCAGCAGATGCCTCCTGGCATTTCTTTCAGCCCTTTGCTACAGAAGCAGGACAGTACACCCAGAAGTGGAAGCAGGGTGTGGAAGAAGGAGGTGAAGAAAGTTTCCCCTTTTGGTGACCATCAGTTAGGATGGATCCCCCTGGCTTGTAATCTGCCAATGCTCCATGAGGAGGAGGAAGCTGAGACACTCACTTCAGGAGTTTTGTACTAATTTCCCACCTTTTTTTTTTCCTTTGGACTGCTTTCTGTCAAAAGCCCATAATTAGATGCATTCTCTAAGGCTTTTACAGTGTTTGCAGAGTGAGCGATTACCAAATGCTATATTACAATTGTACAATTAGCAGTGCTATACTGTTAATAATGAATTTGAGATTTCTGTAACAAGACTGGAGGGCTTCTATTTGGAGGGCTTATGAGGATCTCGTTTGCATTAGAAAACCCAGTCTGTGCACCGGCCTGCCAGTTGACTTTTGACTCTGAACAAGGGCAGTATTTCAATCTTAAAGTCCAACTCAGTGACTGGCACCTTCTCATGAGTGGGGAAATCTCAGCTCAGTCCCGTGGCTGAGATGGCGAGGATGGAAACATGATGAGAGAATCTTGTGGAAATAAATAAGGCAACATTTCTGAAGCAAATGGCACTCTAAGTACCATTACAGTCTGGCTTTTTATTTTTCTCAAGAGATATCTTGGAACCCCCAGATTCCCTATTAGTTCCTTAGAGCAGGTTTGTGGGCATTTTGTGGTTTCTTTAAACAAGCCACCAGTAATGTTACAGTTCTTTGATGGTGAAAAGGTTGACATTGAATAAAACTTAAATTAAGGGATGTCTTTCCAATTCCACTTTCCCAAAACCCAACACTAACAAAGAAAAGAAATCCAGCCCTGAGGTTGTACTTCTCTCTCTTCTCTCCTGTTTGCTTTCTCCCTTCATTGTTTTGCACACCAGATGGCAATTTCTTCCCTAAAAGTTGCTTGTTACCCTGTTTAGTGATGAGTTTGGGAGTACATCCATTAGCATCAACAGGAGGGGAGCAGCAGGATGGAATGAAGAAGCTGGGTGGATGTCAGCTGCAGGAGCCACTGGGGAATCCCTCAGAGCCACTGGCATTGGTTCCATCAGATATAGCAGGAGCTTCTTGCAGCTTCTCACAGCACCCACCCCTGCAATTCCTCCTATTACCAAAGCCTGGCCATGAAAACCCCATACAATTTACACTTTATTTGTGTTTGGTTTTCAGAGTGATTTTTCTTTCAGAAAAATGGTGCATTTCCAAGCAGCCCTGGTGGCTCATGACTGATGTTCAAGCCAAACACAAGACACATGAGGCACCTCCAGAGAGCTGAACCCCAGGCAGAGCTCACTGCCAGATGGTCCAGTGCTAAATAATGACCACTATTTAGTACAGACTGAATAAAAGCATAAAACCCAGGAAAAAGAGAAATTAAACATGAAGGGGACATCTGAACAGGCCAAATCCCACAGAACTAGGGCTGGTAAACTGGGTTGTGATATTCAAAAATGCAGAGGAGAGGTCTGCAATGAGGAATGGTTTCTCTGACAGCATATCAGATGTGTGTGATGTATCATGTGATACATGCTACGCCCTGTGAGCCATTGACTATGTCACTCATTAGTCAGAAGCTTAAATAGCGTGTGCATGTGACAAATGGTGGTTTCCAGAAGGTGAGGGGCCCCGTGAGGCATGCAAGGGGTCCCCTTCTGCAGCACCTGAGACCTGGGAAGTCCCAGCAGAATGGTCATGGCATCACTCGGGGCTGGCACGGCTGCCCCTAATACCACAGGCATTAATCCATCCTGAGCCTTCTTGGACAGGAATTCCTTGACAAGTACCTCTGCAGAGCCACAGCAGCCCTGTCCCACACCCCAGAAGGAGGGCAAGGACTGCCCGTGCACAGAGATGTGCCACAGGGATGTGCCACAGGACGTGCCACAGGATGTGCCACGGGGATGTGCCACAGGGATGTGCCAAAGGACGTGCCACAGGATGTGCCACAGGGATGTGCCACAGGGATGTGCCACAGGACGTGCCACAGGATGTGCCACGGGGATGTGCCACAGGGATGTGCCAAAGGACGTGCCACAGGATGTGCCNGCCACAGGGCGTGCCACAGGGATGTGCCGCAGGGATGTGTCACAGGGATGTGCCAAGGGATGTGCCACAGGGATGTGCCACAGGATGTGCCACAGGACGTGCCACGGGGATGTGCCACAAGACGTGGCCACAGGCACTGCTCCAGCCCTTATCCATGGCCAGCTTTCTCTCCCAATGATGCTCATGGCCCTGACAGTGTGGCCTGGCCCAGGAACACCCGTGCCAAGTCCCGCTGTCCCTGCAGAGCTCCGCAGGCTCTGGCTGCTGCTGCAGCTGTGGCTGTGCTGCTCTGCAGGTCAGGCTGCATGAGCTGGAGCTGGGCTGGTGGAACACCAGCCTGCACTTCCCAGCAGGTTCTCAGGCAAGGCTGCACCCAGCGCGCTCCCCAGTTCCCCTGAATTCTGACGTCTTCTACTGGGAGTGGAGTCTTCCTCTGAGAGGCAGATGGAGGAGCAAATATTTAAAAAATATTTTATTTTTATTATTTTA
>VZRX01000656.1:8651-50377 GCA_013398075.1 Notiomystis cincta | reverse complement strand
TCTCACTCTCACTCTCACTCTCCATCAGGCTGACACCAGGATGGGGACACTGGGAAGGGACAACCCTGCACATTTCTGTGCCCCAGGGATGAGCGACCCTGGCTGTGCCGCGGAATTGCTGGGTCCACGCCCTGCTGGTCCCTGTGGCTCAGAGGGCTGCCCGGCAGTCCCAGGGCTGTGCCCACCTTTGGTTTGTCTGGTTCCCGGGAATAGGCCGTGTACAGCTCTCTGAAGACACCCTGGCTTTTGGCAAAGAGCGTCTCCTCCTTGTAGATGTGGTCGGTCCTGGACTGCCGGCAGCCGAACACCAGGACCATGGGACAAGGCTTCAGCCCTGGGGACGGCACGGGGGCAGCGGTCGGCCCGGGAGCACCAGCGCCCCGTCTCCACCAGCCACCTCCCTGCAGGAGTGCCAGCGGATCTGCTGGGGCACCCCTGGCAGGTTGGGACCCCCCTCCCTCCACCCCCAGCCCGGGGGCCCCAAACTCTGTTTGAGGGGAGGAACAGGACGGCCCCACCTTTGTGCTGGATGTCGAAGAGCCGCTGCTGCCAGAAGCTCCGGAAAGGGGCGATGCCGGTGCCGGGGCCGATGAGGATGCAGGGCACCTGCGGGTCCTGGGGCAGGTGGAACCCGGGGGCACTGCACACATCGAAGGGCCAGTTAAACACAACAGGGTGTTCCATCCCTCCCCTCTGCACACAGCCAGCTGGGACACCTCCCACACAGGCAGGGGTAGAGGGTGAGGTGAAATCCCAGGATGTGACATTTCCATGCAGAATTGCTCCCAAAGGAGAGCCACTTGCTCCCAACCCCAGCCCGGTTTTCTCCCACTGTAGCAGCAATTGAGGGCAGAGGGCTCATCCTGTGAGGGGTCTCATCCCTCTTCCTCAGCCCTGGCCCTGCATGGGCCACTCACCCTCTTACAAAGCAGGGCACCACTTCATCTGTCTGGATCCGATTGAGCCACGAGGAGCAGACTCCGTGGTGGATTGGTCCCTCTCCATCTGGGAAGGGAGGGAAGGAGGTCTGTACATGGCACATCACCCAGCAACTCTGCCTTCCTTCCTAAAGCCCTCCCTGCTGCCTCCTGCATGAACACCTCCCTGCAACATTTAATATCTCAGCATCCATTCTCCATGAACTTGGCAGAGTTTGGCACTTGGATCCTTCTGTGGAGCTACCCAGAACCCAGATCTGGCATAGCTGGACCTCTCAATCTGTAGGGAGCACCCAGCTTTCCTTTGGGCCTTTTTGGCAGGAGCAGCACCGTGATGCTCCCTGACACAAACCCTCCATGGCAGCTCCACTGCCCTCCCTGTGTCCTGCAGGAGCTCTGGGGCTATGTCCATCTGCACCACGGCCAGGAAAACTTGGACACACCAATGCTTGCACAGCTGCAGAAGTTTGGCTACTGGGAATATGGATTTTGGGGTGGGCAAACAGAATCCCACGGGGAGCTTGGAGTATGTACCTTCCCCAGAAGTGCCACTCTCCATGACACGGGACAGCAGTGCCACGGTTTGAGGCAATCTGCTCTTCCAGCAGGTGAAAGGCTGGAGCAGTAACACCTCTCTGCCAGAAATTTTGTGGGGTTGCCCCTGTGCTGCTGCTGCAGCTTTTGCCCAGAGCCCCGAGGCTGGCACGGTACCTCGGGTGCGGTAGGACACCACTGCCACCGTGAGGTGCACCTCTCCCGGGTACATCTCGGGGGAGGAGCTGATGGAGTAGTAGCGAGGCTGCAGCAGGGGGAGCTGGGTGAGCAGCAGCGTGGAGGGCATCTGCACCGAGGGGAACTCCTCCAGCACCTCCACGATCGTGGGGTTCTTGGACCACTTCCACTCCTCGTACTCCTGCAAGCCCTGGGAAGGAGGGAGGGAGGAGAGAGCTGCAGGATCCACCTTTTCCAGGTGCCTCGAGTGATATCCCACCAGCTCCATGGCAAAGCTGGAGCGGGTGGCAATGAAGGCACCCTGAGCCCTGCTCAGGGATGGAGACCCAGCCCAAGCTGAGTGTGGGATGAAAATGCCCTGGCTGGACCGTGATCATCCCCAGAGCCTTGCAGGACCTGGGGCTTGGGCTCTTTACCTTGCTGAGGACCTGCAGACGCTTCTTCTCCTTGTCACTGGTGGCCAGCAGAGCGAACTGCTGCAGCAGCAGCGGCGTGGGAGGGGTGGTGATGTCCAGGTAGTACTTGAAGGCCTGGAAGATGGTGCAGGGTGGGACACGGTTCTCGTCTGTCCAGTTACTGATGACACCTGCCAGGAGGGAATCCAGCACAAGCCTGGGATCAGCTGAGCAGCAAGGCCAAGGTGGGCAAATCCTGGCTCTCATTCCCCTCTGGGACGCTGGATTATGGTTTTCCATCTCCAGTTACACCGTGCATGGCAGCAGGGAATCAGACTTATCCCTGAAATACAGTGTTGGAATGGCCCCTGGAAATCCCTTAATTCTTCTTCCCAGTCCTTGACATTGCCCCTTCTAAGAGAATAGAAACACCTTCCATTTTTCCATGGAATATCACCCCCAGGGCCCTGCCCACCCTTCAAACCCTGGCTCCACGTCCCAAGTGCAGACAAGCGATGGCTCTGGGCACAGCAGGGATGAAGGAGGTGCTCCCAACCCAGGCAAACACAGCAGGGAGATGGAAAACAATTTTCCTAGTGGCCACCCACCACCCTGAGGAGCTACAAGAACTTCAGGAGCTGGGAGAGAAGGAGAGAGGCCACCTGTATCCCTGGTTACCTAGAGCTGTGCTCCTCTCCTCCAGCAGCTCCACCTTCACCAGCTGGTTGGCTGGAGGAGCATCCTCAAGCCTGTCTATGAGGGCATTGACCAAGTCCTCGTGGTTCCCTGGGAACACCCCCAGGTGGTCCCCGGGCCGGTACTGCAGCTCCTGGTGCCCGTTGGTGTGGAGGCGCAGGAAAATCGTCAGGCGGCTGCAGGGGAAGGGGGGAAAGCAGGAAAAAGGGGTTTGGGGGGATCCTTCAGGGAGCTGCTGAGCCCTGGGCTGGGCAGCTGCTGGGTGCACTGGGCAGTGAGGGTACGTCCAAGCTGTGGTGGCCATGTCACCGAGGTCACAGCATGGAGAAGGGACAATGCAGTACCTCTGACTCAGCCTCGGGGACTTTTTAAAAGGGGAAAAACAATTTAACCTCTTGCTCAGCAATTTTATCCTTTCTTTGCTGCAGCTCCCCTCCCATGGGCTGGTGGAGGGACCAGTGTGGCTCTCAGCGTGCGTGGAGGTCAGGAGCACCCTCCTGGGTTGCACAGCAGTGGATGCCATGGACCTGTGGGGCTCCAGGGCCGTTTGCAGCACTATTTTGGGTGCCCCAGGTGTGAGCTGGGCTCGGGCACGGGCAGCATCTCCTACCTGGACTTGGGGCTCTGCAGGTTCTGGCGTGCGAGGAGCCGGGCGGCATAGACGCGTTTCTTGTGGATGCTGTACAGTCCTGAGGAGGAGGAGGAGAGCCAGGGAAGGCATTCAGCAGGGCATGGCCAGGGCTTCTGGCTTTTGTAGGGTCACTGTGGCTTCGAGCCTCCACACCAGAGCTGACCACAGGGGTTTGACCTCCCAGAAACCCCAGGGGACAGCCGAGCACGTGTCCCCTTTTCAGTGACCGAGGAGGTCTCTGAAACCACCCCCACGAGACCCAGGGCTGTGCCCTCGTGGTGCCCACGGGCCCCTCTTGGTGCCAGTGCCACCTGGCTGGCAGGAAAGCGCCTGGATTTGGGAAGGGCTGAGCCGGTGCGGCAGATCCTGCGCTGCAGGAGCCGTGCTCAGGGGCCAGGTGTCCGTGGGCTGCACCTGCCCTTGCTCCACAACGCTTGGTGGAGCAGCATTGGACAAAATAAACTTGGAAAGATCCCAAGTTTCCAGCTCCTCGCTTCAAAAAACGGGGTCAGGAGGAGGGAGAGCAGATCACAGCCGAACATCTCTGTTACAGACACGGCCAGGGAGCAGCCAGAGGGGCCTGGGACTGTCACAGGCTGCTCCTTGGCCAGGGGCTGGGGGGGAAAGGCAGGGCTGAAACGCTGGGAATTTAACAGAGACAGAAAAAGGGGGGTTGGCCCCTTTTCCCCTGAGACTTCTCCATCGGCCTCCAGGTGAGCCCGTCCGTACCTTGTGTGAGCTCCGGGGCCTCGGCCACGTAGGTCAGGCGGAACTTGCTCCTCTTCCAGCTGCGGTCGTTGCTGATCAGGGAGTTGTTGGCTTTCTCGATGTTGACGTCGTCCCCCACGCAGAACACGTCACATGCTGCCTGCAGCACACACCAGGCCCTCAGGCACCTCCCTGACCCCAGCTGCCCTCCTTGTCCCAACCCACATGGAGAAGGAGCCCCCAAAACTGTAGGGCTGCATCAGTGGCCATGGGCAGGTCTCACGGCGCACTCCTCCCTAGATATCTGGGATGATGCAGGAATTCAACGTATTGGTGACTTTTTGGTGGTCAGCACAAAGCAGAGCGTCGGCTGCACCCTCTTCATTGTGGGCTGGGCTGGTACCGGAGCGTCCCGGTGTAGGGAAGGGGAGGCTGGGTTTGGATCCGGCTCTAACCCCTCTGCTCCTCCCTGCAGCGCCAGGGCAGCCCCAGGTTACCTTGAAGACCTTCTTGGCCCAGGTCCTGAAGGACTCCTCCTGGCCGCAGAGCTCATCCCCTTCCCCCATGCGCAGGATGCGCTCCCCGCCCAGCTCCTCCAGCAGCGTGTCCACGGCGCGGGCGAAGGCGCAGAAATGGGGGTAGGCGCGGGAGCCCAGCCCGAACACGGAGAACCTGCGCAGAGGGGCACGGCTGTGGCTGTCCCCTCCTGTCCCACCGCCGCCCGCAGCAGCCTGCAGGGCTCTGCACATCCCCGAAACATCCCAGGGCGGGGCGGGAGCGACGCTCCGTGCGGCAGCAGCTCCTGCCCTGTCCCCTTTACCTGACGTTTGCCAGGGGCCCCGTGCTCTCAAAGTTGTCCCTGGAGTCGGGGCCGTCGCTGGAGGATTTCCGAGCATCCGAGTAGGAGGAGACGCTGTTGAAGCGGACCTTGTAGCTCCTGCGAACAGCGACAGCACCCGGGGTTACATCGGTGCCACCTGCGTGGTTCTCACCTGGCTGCGTGCTCACAGGGCAGCGAATCGTGGGGGGCACCAAGGCAGAGCCCAGGGCTCACAGTTCCAGGAGCAGGAAGAGCAGAGGAATGTGCTCCCTGCAGGGTAAAGCCGTAGCAACCCCTCTGCCTCCCCCAGCTGCAGCAGGAACGCTCCATGAGGTCCTTGTCGCCTCCCACGCTGCTGACCCAGGTCCTGGCCACCACATTGTCCCCAGTGACGCAGAGCTGCCAGGACATTTGGCTTTACCTGTCCTTCCCTGGCAGCACACAAGGTCAGGTGTGTGTCTGAAGACATGTTCTGAGGGTTTTTTCATTCATAGGAAATGGGAAATAAAAAAATTTTTAAAGAGCGGAGTGAGAGAAGAAGAGATGAGGAGGGGGAAGGGGAGCAGAGAAAAAAAAATAAAATCTGACAACAGCAGAAGTATTTCTGAATCGAACCATCTTCCAAAATTGCTCCACACAAGAGTTTCTAAATTTACAGCCAGAGCAGTGAGCAGTGGTGTGTGCATGAGTCACGGCACAGCTCCTGCAGCACGCCGAGAACGCGGCCCCAGGGCCAGTGACAGCCCGGGTCACAGAGCCCCCGGTGCCACCTCTGCTCCCCAGCCTCCCCCTCTCTCCCCTGAGCTCCAGGCTCTTCTGCTCCTCCACCTGCTGCAGCCCACCCCTGCTGTCCCTGGGCCGTGCCCTCACCCTGAGTTATCCCAGGTTAGGTGCCCTCCCTCCCCAGCCCTGGGATCTGCACGGAGATGCTCAAAGCTCATCCTCCCATGTGGGGGATTTTCTACAACCCCAGGTTCTGTGCAGGGCAGCAGAACCCCCTGGATTAGATGGACACAAAGCCCAAATTCCCCAGGTGGGTGCTGGGCCCGAGGCTGGGACAGCAGCTGGAGTGAGAAGGTCCCTGTGGTGTGGGAGGGCTGCTGAGGGATGGGCTGTGTTTGAGCAGCCCTCGAATAGGAACCGCTTGGGAATGCTTCAGAAAACCCTTGGGAAACCCTCACTGTAAGACCTGAGGAGCCAAACATCAACCCCAGATCTATGTGGACAGAGAGCCCTGCCAGGATCCTGTAACCCTGGGATTTAGAGAGGCCACCCTGCCCTGATGTTCTCAGCATTCCCTGGTGGAGCTGGGAGCCCGTGGGGTGCATGGACAGGAACTGCTCTCTCCAGCCCTCTTTTACCAGGCTGGCACTATCCCTCTTCCCCAGACAGGCCCCTCCAGGTTTCCTTTTCTCATTGGAAAAGATTTTTTTTGTGTGCTTGGTGTTAGCAAGGTCCTGGATATTGGTTGGGCCAATCCCCAAAACAGGTTGCCCAGAGAAGCTGTGGCTGCCCCTGGATCCCTGAAGTGTCCAAGGCCAGGTTGGATGGGGCTTAGAGCCACCTGGGATAGTGGAAGATGTCCCTGCCTGGCTCTTAGAAACTCCTGCCAGCCCTTAAATCCCACTTGGATGTGTCTGGGGCAGCAAACACTGAGCTCTGGGGCTTTTAACCCCCTGAAATCTGCCTGACTGGCATGGGCAGCACCTCTGCACCAAGGGGAAGATCCTGGGGTGAGAACCACATGTGGAATGTCCCTTCTTCATCCCAGCCCCTCCGAGGCAGCCTGCACATCCTGGTTTGTCACTGTCCCCATTAAGGCACGAGGCCATTAGGAACCTAATGGGTTTTCAGCTGGGCAGCCCTGCAGGGATCCATCAGCTGACTTGGCTGCACAGCAAGGAGAGAACTTCAGGGCTGCAGCAGGGCCAGCTCTGGAGAGCCACAGATTGGTCCCTGCTGTGTTTGTCACCGCTCCACAGCAACACCCACACCAGCTGGAGCTGGAATTGCCCTGTACCCCGGCCAGGGCTGATCCATCCTTAATTAAGGAGCAGCCTCGTGCCAGGTGGGAGCTCAGGAGACGTTCCAGGGCAGAGCAGTGTCCCAGTTCAGGGAAATCTTTTATTCTTCACAGCTAAAATAAGAGGAGACCCCAAATGATTCTTCACAGTGCCCTCCTTTCCCAGCCCCTGGGATCTGCACAGAGATGCTCAAAGCTCATCTTCCTGTGAAGGGGGATTTTCTACAATCCCACATTCTGTCTCCAAGGTACCGGTTACAAACATCACAGGATTATCACAGCTCTTATTTTCCCTAGAAATCTTTTCACACCATGCATGGAGCTAAATCTGGTTCTCGAGCCCTCCCCCACCTACATCTGCAAGGCTGGGAACTCCCTCCTACCTCCAACTCTTACTATTTTGGTGTCTCCTGGACAGGCCCTGGCTCTCAGATTCGATGATTTTGGGGAAATTCCTACTTTTATTTTTTTTTTTTTCGTAGATTCCTGCCTCTTCAGGCTGAAGAGAGAAGATTTTAAGTGTCATACCAGAGAATTATAAGCTGGGATCCTCAGGCACCCTGACCCTGTGCTTTTGTCCTCCCTGGGACCTCCACCCTCCCCATTCCCTGGGTCTCCAGGCAGTCTCATTCCTGGATATTTGCAAATGTGAGACCTGCCTGAGGATTTCCCACTCCCTTGTGAGGGGATGAAGGCAGGGACCCTGTCCTGCATGCTGGGGTTTGGAGTGGGAGGGGAAGGGGCTGGAGTGCTCTTACTTCCTCTCCTCCAGGTTGGAGTTGGGATTCTTCATCTCCATTAGTGCACAGCCAAATTTCTGTGGAAAAGGAATGAAAAAAGCCATCAGTTTTGCCAGTTTCTTCAGCAAACAAAGCCCTGAGCACAGCCTGGGCTGCGCCTCTGCTCCCTGCTTGCTGTTCCCAGCTGTCCAGGGCTGTATGAGGGCACAGCCCCCCAGCCACGGCCCTGTCACCTTCTGTGTGGCACTGGCAGTGCTTGCACAGGATGAATTTAACAACAGGTCACATCTCATGGCAGAGAACCAGGAGATACCCCTGCTCCAGAGCAGGCTGGGGGCAGGCACAGCTGTTTTGGGTCATTGCAGCTCAGTCTGAGCCGAAAGGGGATGCTGGTGCTGCTGTCCCCTGCTGTCCCCTGCTGTCCCCTGCTGTCCCCTGCTGCAGCCAGCCCTCCCTGCTGTGCTGTCCTACCTCCCCGTTCTCAGGCGGGTCCCCATTGCCGAAGGTGCTGGTGACCACCAGGACCAGGGTCTCGTGCTCCAGGTGCACGATGTCGTACTCGTCCATGGACATCACCTGCGAGCACACACAGGTTACACTGAGGTGGGAGCCTCCTGGGCTGGCCCCAGTGCCCCCAGGGATGGGGACAGCAGATCCCTGTGGGGATCCCTGCACAAGGAGGATGGGAACGGGAGGCTGGAGGGGCTGTGGGCAAAGGGACACTGCAATCGCTGCTGGAAATCAGCTGGAAAAACCCTGGGCAGGCTCCAACCCAGACCCATGAGATCACATCCCAAAGAGCCTTGGCAGCTATTTTCCATGTGTTTCCTTGGAGCACCCAGGATTTCACACCCACCAAGAGCCAGGAGCTGGTGCAGTACCTTGGCATCGAAGGCGTGTTTGAAGATCTCACACAGAGTTTTTGCATAGACCTGGGACTTCCCTGTTTCTGTGGCGTACAGGATGGTGGCCTTGACCCTCTTGGCCATGGCTTGGCCCATCAGCTTGGCTGAGAACTTCACAGCCCTGGGGAGCAGGAATAAATCTCAGTCAGGGCTTCATTCTTGTCGGTGCCTCTAGCCCAGACCTTTTTATTTCTCGTTAAATGAACAGCCTTAAAAAGTCGCAGCATCAATTTTTTTGTTGTTATATGGCAAACAGGGAAGCCTTGGAAGAGCTTGACTTGTCAGAGAGGAAGAGATGGGGGAGCTTGAACACAGAGCTCAAATGGGCTGAAGGAGGAAAATGCTAAACCAGGCATGGGGGTGGAATTTCTGCAGGGCCAGAGAAGCAGGAGAAGAGTTTGGGGATAGGTAATGCCAAAGGAAAAGCTGGAACCAGCCAGAGCTGGAGCTACAGGAGGAACAGCAGCTCCTCCATGACTGAAGGCATGAGGAGCTGCCCTGGCCAGCCCTGCCCCACGCCCAGGTCACACCTGGCTGGCTCAGCGCTGCCCTTTGCCCTCTGGTGACACCGTGCACGCCCGGGAGGAGCGGGAGGAGCGGCTCTCCCGAGGCCGGGGAGGCACAGCTGGCTGCTGCCCGTCCTGCAGTCCTGACTGGGGGCTTCCCCTGCAGTGTTCCCCGCTGGCTCAGCAGGCAGCAGGGCAGAGGAGGTCACCAGCCTCTCCCCAGTGCTGGCCGAGGTGATGCAGCCCCGGGAGTGCTGATTCCTCGTCTGTGGGAGCACCGTGAGGGGGACAAACACTGCGGCTTGGCACTTCAGGGACATTCATCAACACTCTTTTTCCTGTATGCAGAACATCTTCTTTTTCTAACTGGACCACCAAGCCTTTAAATGGGGCCTCCAGAAAGGCAGAAATCCATCAGGTCTGGATTTAGACCAATGTTGCAGCAAGGAAAAGGCAATTTTTGGGAGGCTGAGGGAGCACAAAGCATTTCTGTGGCCTCTGTAAGAGGAAGGGTGCTTGATTCACTCTGACAGGCTGATCAGCCCCTGCCCCAGGTGCTTGAGTTCAGGAGGGCCCTGCACCCTGTGCAGATGAGCTGTGGGTGATGGAGGCTGCAGCTGGAATGGTCACACCGGGCAGGAGGATTCCAGCTTCCCCCTGCCCCACTGCCCAAAATACTCTGGGTTGGGGAAATCATTTAGGGAGGGAAAGAAGAGGAAAGAAGAGGAAGAAACTCCCCCAGGCTGGTTTCTCCTGCCTGCCGTGGCAAAGTCAGCCTCAGGAACATTTGTGTTTGCTGCTCTATCCCCACTCCTCAGGGCAACTCTGCCCCTTTGCTTTCCTGTGGTGGCAGTGTCCCCTGTCCCCTGTCCCCAGGAGCTGTGCTGGCCCTGGGCAGGGGCAGGAGGGGCAGGGACTGCAGGTCTGAAGGCTCACATTTGGCCAGAATTTTGAGTCTGAGCAGGCACCAAATCACACTCAGGGCTCTGGGCTTGGGCTGCCTCTTCCACAGCTGATAAGCTCAGATCCAGACAGGATTTAATGGTGAATTACAGAAATAATTCCTTTCCCTACACCAGGAACAATGGAGATTTGGGTTTTTTCAAATTACCTGCCACGCTCACATTTTTATAAAACCATCCCTCAATGGGGCACACAGCAATAAAAGCATTTTTTTTCCTCCAAACCCCATGAATCCTCCTGCTCTCCCCCCAGCCCCAGTGTCAGCTGCAGGAGCACATTCCTCAGCTGCTGATCCTGTTTATGGATGCACCGTGGAAAACAGCTCGCAGGAGGTGACAGCTGAAGAGTGGGAACAAATTGATAGCAGGGACTCAGGGAAACTGAAGCGTGGGGAGATGCTGTGACGAGCCAGGGCCACCTGGCAGCCTGGCCACCGTCACCAGGGCACACCCAGCCCTCTCCTGCCTTGGCCCTGCTATGGAACTAGCAGCTCCTCTCTGCCAATGCCCCACAGGGCAGGAATTTTGGGCCAGGATCAGCCAAAGGGTCCAAACTACACTTCATTCCTGCATCCCTGCTGTTGAGGAGCCTTGGCAGGGAAGAGGGGTGGCCCCTTGCCAGGGGTCAACTGACCATGAAGTGCAAATCTCAGCTCAGCCCTGATCCATCTGCTGCCTGCAGGGAGATTCCTCATGCCCAGCTCCCCCCTTCCTTCCAAAGCAGGTGTTTGGAGGGTTGGGCACTGGAAACAGGTGCTTCTCAAGTAGGGAAAAAGGAGGAATATGGGCAGGAGTTTCACCTTGTCCCTGAACAGGGAGCAGGGATCTTCCTGCCTCGAGGAAAGGACGGACAGGCAAAACACCCTCAGGCAGTGGGAAAGCCATCCCTGAGCATCCTCCTTACTGGACAATGAACAGCTTGGGAGAGCAGACAACATCCAAGACCTGGTATTCACCTGGCCACACCCTTTTGGTGCTCTGAGGGCGTGTTCAAAGGACTGCCTGTGTCCCCAGGGTTCCTCCAGTGGCCCAAAGCCCAGGCTCAGAGCCCGTCACCCATAGGGTAATGCCCAAACCCAGCCCCAAACATTCCAGGCTTTTCCAGAACCCACTGGAACTTACTTTGCCAGCTTCTTAAAGCCAATGGCCCTCTTCTTCGTGGGTGTCCCATTGACCCCTTTCCAGACGTGGGTGTTCCAGGGGTCCGGCTAGGAGAGGGAAAAGCAGGATCAGCTGGTGGGAGGGCTCAGAGCTTGGAAAAATGCAGCATCCACAGCACTGAGAGTTAAATTCCTCCCGTCAGGAAGGGGAGGAATAGCTGCCACTCCACAGCTCTCCCCCTCCTCTCTATGTCCCTGATCCTTGTGGGGCTTTTTTTGGGCAGTGGAACATGCCCAGGAAAATTGCAATCTAATAAACCCTCCTGGCTTGTAACAGCATCTGGCCAATTGCTCTGTCACCTCTCGGGAGGAGCGTTAATAGGCAACAGGCAAAAAGCAGGCAGCGCCAGAAGGGGAGAGGTGATGGAAACAGATCCTTTCCCCTGCTCTGGCCACAGGTTTTTTTCTCCCTAAGAGGCCCTTTGGGAAGGAGAGGCAGCCGAAGCCAGGAGCAAGCACACAGAAGCTCATTCCATGCCCTTGCAGGCTGCAGTCAGAGCCAGGAAGCATCGGGGTGCCTGGTGGGTTGGTTATAGGAGTGAACAGACTGCTCCTGCTCTCTGATTATTCCTTAAGGGCTCTTGACTAAAGGTCACATTGTGTGGAAGCCACCGGAGCAGGGATGGCTGGATAACGAGGGACTGGTTGCTCAGGGGCTTCTCTTCCCGTGGTCTGGAGTGTTAAATAACCCAGCAGCAGCTTTTGGTTCCCTGCTGGGCCTGCTGGGCAGGAGCCCCTGTCCCACTGTTGGATCCCCTGGCAGGAGCCATCCTCTCAAACCTGCAGGCTGGAAAGGGAGGGATACAGGAGCATCCACTCAAACATGCAGGCTGGGATGGGGAGGGATACAGGAGCATCCACTCAAACCTGCAGGCTGGAATGGGAGGGATACAGGAGCATCCTCTCAAACCTGCAGGCTGGAATGGGAGGGATACAGGAGCTTTCCAGGTCATTTTTTCACCCATCCATCAGCACTTCCAAAGGGAGGAGCTCTGTGTGATTAAAACACTGGGAGCTCAAGTGTCCCACATTCCCATGGAGGGGCAAACCCCATTATTACACCATGTTAGGGGGGGAGCATCGATTGGACTCATCATGAATTGAGGAATTGAGGGACAGCTCGTGAAGGAGCTGGATGCTGTCCCTCTCCTTCCTGCACCTCCTGAGCTCCCCCTCCCAGCCCGCCCTTGGCCACGAGGCAGCGGTGGAAGGCACAGGGGGCAGCACCTGGTACTCAAAGGAGGGCGTCAGGCGGTAGTTGAGCATCTCCTGATGGAACACCGGGGTGATGCTGCCCGACATGGGCGGCACGATCCAGACCCAGTCGGCGGGACAGCCCCCCCGGCACCGGTACTCGTTCTCCATGTGCTTGATGAAGGACTCAGTGGCCGAGTGGTGATCCACGATGGTCACCTTGTCACTCTGCCGGGGACAAGAGAGCAGAGCCAGCAGCTGTCAACGCGCCCCGGAGGGCAAAAGACAGAACTTTACATCCGGAGCTGTTTGTCCCAAATATTCCTCACTCCTGTGGTCTTGGGGGATGATCCAATGCTGACCCTGGTCTTCCCAAGGAGGCTCTAAAGCTGCCCCAGTGCTTTGGGAATAGAGGTGCTGTGGGAGTCCTGTTCCTCCTGTTAATTGTCCTGGGACCAGTGGGATGGAGCATCCTCTGCTCAGAACCTTGGGAAGCTCTTCCAATGGGGCACCTCGGACCCAGCTCTGGGAAGGACTCCCACCCTTTGAATCTGGGTTGCCAAGGACTGGTTTTGATACTCAACCCTTAAGTGTGGGCAGGGGGAGAACCTGGGCCGATTCCTGCCTCACAGCTGGGCCACAAGGGCTGGATTTTCCCCCTGTTGGGATATTCCCTCTGGACCAGCAGAACTCAGGTGCTGGCAGTGCTGCTTTACAACATGCAGGGTGTGGAGATTGTGAAATCTCGCTGCAGCAGCCCCATTTTGGGAGGCCCAGCCCCGTTTCAGCCGTCATCCTTGGGTGGATGTCTCCACACTTGTCCCACACAATCCCCCTCCAGCCTGGCCCAGACAAAGCAGGCTCCTGAGGTACCTGGAAGCTGTAGAGCACAGCGATGTTGATCTCCACCAGGGCCTGGTCCTTCCACAGAGACGAGGTTTTCCTCATATCCAGGTTCATTTTCTTGGCCACTTGCTGTAACAAAACACAGCAGGAAGGCAAGGATTTAATGGCCAAACCCCAAAGGTTGGAGGTCTCTGCTTGGGGAGAGGAACCCAGAGGAGAGGCCCAGGATGGCACAGGGCACCCACGAGCAGGGAAGAGCTGATGTTTTGCCTTTCTCTGGGAAAAAATCCTGCCTTTTCCCCTCCATGGCAGGAGCTCAGCCTTTCCTCCTCCCTGAGCAGAGGCAGGTAGCCAAATGCTGCTGAGAAGGCCACCAGGAGCACTCACACGGCTCCCACCCCTCTGGTTTTCAGCAGACCGGGGAGAGATGGAGTCTCTCTAAATAACAAAACATTCCCTGGAAGGTTTTGATGGATTCAGATCCCCTGCACAGGCACCTTCCCATGGCTTGGCTTTGTCTCTCCCAGCGTGGGCCGTCCCTGAGCCGTGGGACCAGCTGGAGGTTCCCCAAGGGCAGGCACATCCCTGAGGAGCCACCAAGTGTCTCTGCACCCTCTCACGTTTTAGCACTTGGTCTCAACCAGACACCTGACCAGGTGCCTGCTGATCCCTGAGATTCTTTGGGAAGCCTGTGGGAAGCTCCACAGGGATCCCACTGGCTGTGTCCAACACCTGCTGGCCCCACAGGACACAGAGACCTTGCCAGCCCTTGGCCTTGTGGCTCCAGGAGAAGGGATATCCTGTACTCTCCCGCTCCAGGCAGTGCTGTCCCAGTGTCCTGCCTGCTCCCCAGTAACTCCACAGCCACCAGGAGCACCAGGAGCACCAGGGGGAGGGCTCACCTCCAGGATGTTGTAGCGGGAGTTGTCGCAGTAGTCCCGGACGCCGATCTCCGTGCCCATGTACCAGCCGCTGAAGGGGCAGGCGGAGAACTCCAAGCCCCCAATCTCCAGGAGCATGTTGGAGACGGCTGGCAGCCCGTACCACTTCAGGCCCAGGTCCTTAAACCACTCAAACCTGCCGGGAAAAAAGTCAAGATTAGGCAGCCCGTCAGATATTCCCTTTCCAATGCAGGCAGGGGGCTGGAGGAGGTCACTTTGTCACCAGGGTGAAGGACTTGAGCAGAACATTTCCATCAGTACCTCCCTTTGGGGCTGTTTATGGGGACAAGGTGATTTTGGAGTTGTGTGAGTCCTGGGAGACTTCAAGGAAAGGGAAACATTCCAAGAAAATTGATCTGGATGTGAGGGAAAGCCCTGAGACATGGACACAACTTCCTTGCCAGCTCTGCCACCTTTACCGGGGGGAAGACCTGGGAGAGGATCTTGGGTGAAGCTCCCAGGCCATGGCAAAGGTGGAGGCAGAGCAGCTCAGCCCTGCTGATCCCCTCGAGCAGTTTTGGGGCTGCCCCTGACTCACTTGGGGTGCCGGATGGGCACTTCCAGCACGAGCTCTGGCGGGATTTCGAAGAGCTCCGGGTCGTTGCCGTTGGCTTGGAGGAGCAGGGGCAGGATATCGAAGCGCCCGTACGGGGCTTTCCAGCCCTGCTGGATGCAGATCTACGGGGAGAACAAAGGCAGGGTTGATGTCCCAGCAGGTCACCTGCTCTTCAGGCACTCTGGGCAGGGAATTGTGCGGTCCTGGGCACGGCTCCTGACAGGATTTCCATCCTTATGATTGAGCAAAGGGAGCTATAAACAGGAGGTGGGCTGGGACAGTCCCAGCCCACTCATGGCCAGGTCAGGGGGATTTGGACTGAAAATGAGCCTGGAACCCATCCCCAGGTAGGATCATGGCTTGTGCCTGTAATGGTGAAGGAGAAAACGAGTGAGAAAAGCGGAAAAATGACAAACCCCAGCTTTCATTCCTGGAAAAACACCCGAGGGTGACACAAACCCAACCTCGCCCCGTGGTGCTGCAGTGGACAGCCCCAACCTGCTGGGCCCAGCCCCTCCTCGCTGTGGGAGTGCTCAGGGCCGCGTGTGCCCGGGAGCCGCGGGCGGGGCAGGGTCGGCACCTCGGTCAGCTCCACGTTGGCGGGGTCGCCCAGGACGGTGCCGTCGGGCTGTTTGTAGCCGGCGTAGCGGATCAGCTGCGCGTTCCAGATGCGGAAGTCGTGCTTGCTGTCAGTGCGCTGCGGGAAGATGGTGATGGCAGATCTGGAAGGCAAAGGCAGCGCCGGTGAACGCCGGGGGCAGCGGGAGGGGTGAAATGCTGGAGGAGAAGGTGCTGTCCCTGCCTGCCTGCACCTCCGGGTGTGCCCCGAGCCAGCCCCCAAGAGTTGTGACCCTGGAGGAAGTGGCGGCTCGGGAATTTGGGGTGTTCCCAGCTGCTGGTTGCTGACAGAGGGGTTCAGGCAGATCTGGAGAGGAGTCTGAGCTCTGCGTTGGATGCAGGATATAGGAAAGGGGGAATAATGGGAAAATCTTCTCTCTGAGGTCCCACGGGGAGCAAGGAGAGAGAGGTTTGGACCAGCAGGACCCCTTTACCTCAGATCAGGTCCCTCTAACGCTGCCCAGGACTGCTGCTGGCTCTGCCCACAGCCACAGACCCTGGGATTCAAACCCTGGTGACTCTCTGGTGGCTCACCTGAGGTTCCCCTTGTTGGTGGCGTACTTGATGTGGTTGCAGATGTAATTGAACATCCCATGGGCCGTGGTGCAGTCCCGGGCATCGAACACCTGGAACAGGGAAGCAGTTGTGGGGATGTTCCAGCTCCTAGGGCAGAGCCAGGCGGAGGAAACACAGCACAGGGAGAACTCCAGGCACCACCGTGGCTTCTCAGGGATCTAAAGCTCCCTAATTATGTGTTCCTTGCCTTTGGAACATGTGGATGTCTAATCCAGCTGCCCCTTTTGCTTTGGAGAGGTGACTCATCTGCTGCTCAGGCAAAAACCTCCTCGTTCCCGTGCTCCCAACCTGCTGCTGTTCCTGCCTTATCTCCCCTCAATTACGGATTCTGCTCTGCTTGTCTTGTACATCAGCACTCAAAGCTGGAACAGGACAGGTGTCAGCCAGGTCTGAGGGACAGGGAATCATGGAATCATGGAATCATGGAATGGTTTGGGTTGGAAGGGACTTTTAAAGAGCATCTCATTCCACACCCTGCCCATGGGCAGGGACACCTTCCACTATCCCAAGCTGCTGCAAGCCCCATCCAGCCTGGCCTTGGACACCCCCAGGGATGGGGCAGCCAAAGCATTGGGAGATCAGGAAGGAGGATCAACAGGAGGGCTGTGCCCATTCCCTGTGTGAAGCAGCCACAAGAATGGCTCAGCAGGTCTGGATTTGTTCCAGGTTCCAGGAGGAGAGGACATCTCTGCACCAAGGGATTCCCCAGGGATCACTGATTCCAATCCTGTTCTGTGTTTCCCTTGCCAAAAGGGCACTGAGCCAAATCCTCTCCTGCTGAATCTCAGTACTGAGGACAAATGTGTCCTGCTGCCTCTCTCCAGGTGGAGCAACAGGTTTGGAAGCAGCAGGAAAGATGCTGGAGCAGAATCTGATTTTGGAAATTATCCTCTGGAGCACCAGCTTCCATTTCAGACACAGCCACCTCATCTCCACCTACCCTACGGATGCTTTCCGCCTCCCACCAACACCCCAGAGCCTCTGAGGGGAGCTGTGTGTGCTGAACACCTGCCCCTGTACCAGTGCTGTGCTTCCCAGGTGTTGGAGAGCAGGATTTGCCTCTCCAAAGCTCCATCCCACCCTTTGGGAGGAACACCCTGGCTGTCCAGAGTGGGACTGGTGCCCACCTGCAGCTTGGACCACTGGATCCTGCCCACGCAGCGCGCCGCGTTCCTCCAGGCGTGCTTGGCTCCGTAGATGAGCTCTGTGTCCCGCAGCTGGTAGGTGTCAGTGGCCTCAATCTCCTTGGTCACCTCCTCCAGCCTCTCCATGTGGGCCTTGGAGCCGGATCTGTGGAGGTGGAGGCTCAGGTGGAGGGCAGGGAACGCTGCTCTCACCTGGAATATCATGTTCCTACACACACAGGGATTGCTGGGATGGTTATCCCAGCTCCGGGATAACAGGTGAGCCAGGGCATGGGGGACAGGACAGGGATGTGCACAGAGACACAACAAACACAGGAAGGAAGCTCCTCTGAAGAAGCAGCTGCTTGAGGAGCACCAGAGTCTCCTCCTGCTGTGACTTGCAAGTGTGGGAGATCAGCTCATGGCATCATGGAAGTCATGGAATGGCCTGGGTTGGAAGAGACCTTAAAGCCTATCCCATTCCACCCCCTGACATGAGCAGGGACACCTTCCACTATCCCAGGCCCATCCAACCTGGCCTTGGACACTTCCAGGGGTCCAGGGGCAGCCACAGCTGCTCTGGGAATTCCATCCCAGCTCCTCCCCACTCTCCCAGGGAACAATTCCTTCCCAATATCCCATCCATCCCTGCCCTCTGGCAGTGGGAAGCCATTCCCTGTGTCCTGTCCCTCCATCCCTTGTAAATGATCTCTCTCCATCTTTCCTGTCGGCCCTTTCAGGCACTGGAAGGTCACAATTAGGTCTCCCTGGAGCTTTCTCTTCTCCAGCTGAACACCCCCCAGCTCTCCCAGCCTGGCTCCAGCCCTCTGATCATCTCCATGGCCTCCTCTGGGCTTGCCCCAGCAGCTCCACATTCTCCACATGATGTGCCCCAGGGCTGGAGCAGCTCTGCAGGTGACATCTGTGACATCTGAGCAGCAGCAGCAGCCTCGAGCTGGGCCTCCTGCAGGCAGCACTCACCTCTTTATGGAGGAGTAGTACTGGTCAATGAAGTCCTTGGCCAGGAGCAGCACCTCCTCCTTGGTCCTGGTGTCCTCTGCCTTGCGGACGTGGGGGCTGGGGGTCATCACGGAGCCCATGCAGATCTGCTCGGTGCACGCCGTGGCCTGAGGGCACAGCGGGTCACCAGAGTGTCCTGGAGCCACCACGGCTCTTCTGGTGGCCCGAGCTGGGCTGGGGCAGGCAGTGACCCCCTGCACAGGGGCTGGGCTGTGTGACAGCAGGGACAGTCCCAGCTGGCTGGGGACACTGTGCTGACAGCCAGGCCCTGTGCAGTCACCCCTTGTCCCTCCTGATCCACATGATGGGAGAGATGGGATTTGCACCCCGGCTTGGCAAGAAGGCAAATACTTTTCTTTATTTATCCCTCTCCCTCTTATTGCACCAGAGATTTAAAATTCAAACCGTACTGGAGACAAGAATTCCTCGACTTCTACATTCCCAGGCAAATCCATCTTGGAAACACGGTGCCATCCACTCAGCAGTGCTCAGGGAATTTTGGGCAGTCCCACCCACTCTACTCACCATGGCAGTCTTGAGGTGCAGGGTGTCGTGGAGCACGGAGCCTGTCTCCCAGTTCTTGATCTTCACAAAGCGGGGGCATTTGGAAGGGCTCCCATTGAGGGTGTTCTTGGGCGGGGACTGGAAAACAGGGAACGACAGGGAACACCCGGCACCAGGTCAGAACTCGCCACAAAACACAGGAGGAGGTCACAACAACCCCGGATCCTGCATGGGTGGACGCCTGTGCTTAAATTCCGGGGGTGACACAGCCAGACAAAGGTGCATTATCCCAATATTTGGCGTTATTTGGGATCCTACAATGGAGCAGCCAACCCGCAGTGTAATTAAGAAGTTGTGTTTGGTTGTGGGACAGCCAAACCTGTGGAAAATGAGTTAAAATCAGAGGTGGAAGTGACTGGGGAGAATGTTGCATTTGAGTTTCCCAGAGGAAGAACTCTCCTCCAAAATCTATGGGATGTTTCTTTCCAAGGAGCATCGCCTGCTCAGGTTCTGCAGGTGAGAAGTTCTGCCTCGCTGGTGACACAGGACTAAGAGCTGAGCCTTCCTCTGAGCAAGCCAAGGGCACAGCTTCTTTGATATCAGTGCTGGAGGATGCAGGAATGAGGGTGGATAAATTATCCAAGTGGAGGGGGAGCTGCTGAATCATGAGTAGTTGGATTTCTCCCTGACACTGCCTCGGGATGGGCTCATCCAGCACTCCTTGGGTACTGTGCCAGCACAGGGAGAGCCTCAGCCAGCACAGAGCTTGTGAGAAGAACTGCTCACAGGTGCTGCTTCTTGCACATTTTCACCGATAAAATCTCAATTTTCTCCTGTGGCCCTCACTCACCCCAAGCACTTAGAGCTTAAAGAGCCCTCAGTGTCTGCCAGTGGGGACAGGGAAGCCTGCAGTGGCTCTGAAGCAGAGATCTGTCTCCTAGGAATCAGAGGGATGCAGTTCCACCACTGGAAGCCCAATGCTGTTGCTGCAGCTCTCCAGGGGACATCTGAGAGCGCCCTGGCCAACCCTGCTTGTGTTTGGCACCACTTCAAGGCTCCTCACAGCAGATCCGGGCTGGCACTGGCTTTGTCCCTTCCTACATGAATCCTGGGGCTGGTGCTCCTTTTGAATTAATCTGTGGGGTTTTCCTGAAGCTGGCACTGCCCTCAGCAGAGTGTCCCCCTCCTTTGGGGGTCCTGGGCCCACGCCACAGGTGCAGACTGGCAGCAGCAGCACAAAGGAGCAGCACAGGGTGGGAGAAGCTCCTGGTTCAGGAGGGGAAGCAGCAGCAGCAGCCACAGGGATGACAAAGCAGCTGAGGCTCCAGATCTGACTTGTTCCCACCTCGCCAGAGGATTGCTCTGCTTTCCCCAAGCATGGGGAGATCCATGCCTGGCTGATTCCAAGGCTGAAGCCTGGGCTGAGCAGACACCTCTGCACTGCCCTGCTGGCACTGTCAGCCAGACTTTCTGCTCAGTCCTTGTTTTTACCATAAGCTCCAGAGGTTTTCTTCCTGGAAAACAGGGATTTCAAGCAGCCTGAGGCTTGCACTTTAATGCCATGCTCTGAAAACATATTCTGGGAGCAAGAGACAGAGGCTGGAGGGGAAGGCAGAGATTTACAGCCTGACCCCTCAGCAGGACCTTGTTTAGTCGTGGCAGTTTCCAAAAGCTGCTCCCTGCACCCCTCAGGCTGTGCTGCCGTGGATCTCTGACATTTCTCCTGTCACAAATCCCGTGATTTCCCCAAGGACTGTGCCCAAGTCTGCCCCTCGAAGCCAAATGACCACACACCACATCTCAGCCTCCCCTTTCCACATTGCAGAAACCAAATAAAAATCCTCATGTAGAGCTCAAACCCAGCAGTAAATAAAACCAACCTCCTCAATGGAGCCTTGGAAAAACACTATTTTTAAGCTCATTCTTTTCAATTTTGAGGAATCCAACCTGAATGATGGCAGTGGCAGATGCTGGTCATTTTTCCCCCCTGCTTGTTTTAGTCTTCCAAGAGAATTAAATCATTCTTTAGTCACCAACAGCATCTTGTGCTCCCTGACCCAGTCTGAGGACTGAAAGGGACAATCTGCCACCTTCCCTCTGAGCCTGATTGCTCAGAGCAGCTCTCTGAGATGGGCAAAACGTGCTGCAAACAGCTCAGAAATGCAACCCAAACCAATCCTCACCTGCAGCTCCACCTGCCAGACAGAAACCGGGAGCACCAGGCAGGAAGTGTTGATTGTATCCAGCACTTCATAATCGGGGTTTTGATCTCCTGACAAGGTGTGCTGCTAAAATACCTCTTGCTGGAGCAGGTATGGCCCCAAAACGTGCTGTGAATCCAGATGTAGCAATGTCCCCATCCTTGGGGTGAGGGACACTGGCTGCTGAACACCTCCCTGCAGATGTTCTGCCTCAAACCCCCTCAGAGCTGCTCCCTTTCCCATCTGTCTTTTCCCTGCAGGAACTGGGCAAGCTGGAATCTTGGAATCACAGAGTCTTTAAGGTTGGGAAAGATCTCCAAGATGGTTGGTCCCAACCTTTGAGTTGTCAGCTAAAGCAGAGTGACATTTCTTGGACCCCTCCAGGGATTAAAGGGACTGCTCCCGTGCCTGACAACCCTTGCTGGGACAGGACCACAGAGCAGAGGGATGCTGAAATCCTGGGATGCTGAAATCCTGGGATGCCAGCCAGGCTCCTGGGAGCAGAGGTGTCAGCTCTGACAACCACATCCCAGAGCAGCTGTGGAGAGCGAGAAGCCAGAGGAGCCTGCGAAGGAGCTCTGTGTGTGCGAGTTTGTGTGTGTGTGTGTGTGTGTGTGTGTGCGTGTGTGCCTTCCCTGCACGCCGAAACCGAAGCCAAATATTCCCCGTCGCTCTGCCAGGGAGGCTGCGTGAGATCCTTTCATGTTTTAATTAGGCAGCTGGGATATCGGTGACTCAGGAGCGGGACACGCCGAGCGACAACTGCGGCTGCCGGGGCGCACACGCGTTATGCAAACAGCCTTTACCTCGCAGCTCCGCAGCTGTCTGCTGCTGCAGGAGAGCAGCCCTGGGGGCTCCGTGGGGACGGCCCGAGAGCGGGCACGTCCCGCTCGGGGCTCGACGGCTCCTCTCGGTGCCTCCGTGCGGCGGAACCGCTCGGCTCAGCCCCACCGGCTGCGGGAGGCCGAGGGCGGCGGCAGCCGGGGCGTGGATTTATTTCCATGCTGGCATTTCCTTCCAGACTGCATCGGCTGCGCTCGG
The DNA here is from genome assembly GCA_013398075.1 of Notiomystis cincta. Lineage (NCBI taxonomy): Eukaryota > Metazoa > Chordata > Aves > Passeriformes > Notiomystidae > Notiomystis > Notiomystis cincta. The sequence continues at coordinate 28,540 of VZRX01000656.1, read as the reverse complement.
CTGAGAGTGTGGCCTTTGCCTTTAGACAGCTGCAACTCACCCTCGCAAGCTGCTCGGAGCGGCTTCCCCCGGGAGCTGCGCGGGCACAACGCTCCCGCCGGCCCTCGGGCTGCTCACAAATCAGTCCCCGCGGACGGGAACAGGACCTGGCGCAGCCACGGCATCTTCAGGTTCAGGGCCAGGGGGATTGGGCTCCTGGGAAACCGGCAAAAAACGCCGTGTGGGTTTGTAAAAAATAGCAGGGGGATGGAGATCGATGCCCAGCGGGGCTTTCAGCACCTTATTACGAGCCTCAGTGAGCATTCACCACCTGGCCAAGTGAATCCACCCAATCCTGCTTTAAAAAACCGAGGAAAGTTCCCACTTGGCTTGACTTTCCCCTGTGTTAATAGTATTTATTGCTGCTTGAAAGAAGTTCAGCTGCCTTGACTGCACACAGCCCCGGGGAACGGCTGGGGGAAAAAAACCACATTGCTTCCAGAAAAGCAGGCGTAAGGATTCGGGGATAAGAAGGATAAAAAGAAAGCTCTGCATCCAGTGGAAAAAAAATAATAAAGAGTTTAATAGCAGCTTAAGACTGGCGGTTTTGGCAGCCCCAGCACAGAGAGAAATTAAGCTCTGCACACAGAAGGTTATAAAGTGCTTATAGTAACAGACACGGACACGCATGGGGCTTAGCAAAGGAGGCAGGAAGACGGAGTCTTTCCAGAGCTGGGGCAAAGGGAGAGGAGCACCGACCTGTCCTGGGGCTCAGGGTTCCTGCCACAGTGCATTACCCATGTGCTGGGACGTGGGGCTGCCCAGGCCCATCCCTCCCGTGGCTGCTGCAGCTCAGGGATGCTGCCACTCGCGTGTGCCCGCAGGGGCTGACGCCCACGCCGAGGCTGCTGTGCTGCTGGGACACCTGACCACGGTCCTGAGGTGAGGGGAGGGTGGAAAGGGATCCCAGCTGCACCTCAGCACCTGGCCAGGCTGGTTTAAAGCCCTGCAGCAAGGCAGGCGTGGTCAGGACTACCCCAGTGCCCTGTGTGGGCATCAGCACCAGCCCAGAGGGTCTCGTGTGTCCCCCTTGGTCTCTGACACTGTGAGGCTGCAAAAGTGCATGGGAACATCATTCCATGCAGGATTCTCAGGAGAAATGCATCCAGCCCTGGGGTCCCCAGCATCAGAAAGACCTGGAGCTACTGGAGCCAGTCCAGAGGAGGCCAAGGAGATGCTCCAAGTGCTGGAGCCCCTCTGCTCTGGAGCCAGGCTGGGAGAACTGGGGGAGTTCACCTGGAGAGGAGAAGGCTCCAGGGAGACCTCAGAGCCCCTTCCAGGGCCTAAAGGGGTTCCAGGAGAGCTGGGGAGGGACTGGGGACAAGGGATGTAGGGACAGGACACAGGGAATGGCTTCCCACTGCCAGAGGACAGGGATAGATGGGATATTGGGAAGGAATTGTTCCCTGGGAAGGTGGGGAGGCCCTGGCACAGGGTGCCCAGAGAAGCTGTGGCTGCCCCTGGATCCCTGGAAGTGTCCAGGGCCAGACTGGATGGGGCTTGGATCAGCCTGGGACAGTGGGAGGTGTCCCTGCCATGGCAGGGAGATGATCTCTGGTTCCCCGTGCCCTGCCCTGGATAATCCCATCAGGGAGACCCTCTTGGCCAAGCACTGGCAGAGCTCTCACACGTCATCATTTCCCTGAGGTGATCTTGGTGGCCTGGCAGGGTCTGCCTGACGTCTCTGGCTCCGCTACAAACGTGGAGTTAATCTCCTTTTGGCAAGGAAGCCTGAGAATTTATGGCCATGGAGTGTGAGGAGATGAAAAGGCACCGTGGAAGGCATTATCTGGAGTGCTCTATTGAATTACCATCAGATGAATCCAAACCACTCTAATGATGCAGCTTGGCCTGGTGCCACCAGAAGGGATCACATTCCCCAGGGAGCTTTCAGCGTCCTGGTCCCTGGCCAGGCTCCCATCCCATGTCAGCCCCTGGATGAAGAGCATCCTTCTCCAGTGACCTCCATTCCCTGCCTGAACCACAGGGATTCAGCTCCTGGCCCTCGGGGGCTCTGGGACCCAGCACCTCCAGCTTTTGGGATCAAATGCACGTTGTCCTTGCAGGTTCTTTGCGCTTTGAGAACCCGCCAGGAGGGGTCACGTTCCCACAAACCCTGGGAATTCTGGTTTTCCTACCCAAAGCAGCCCCAGACACGGCCTCTTACCTGCTCTGCTTCGGAGTAGGGGTTGTTCAGGACCACGGGGACGTTGCTCTTGCCCCACAGGTCCCCCAGGACACGATCGTTCTCCATCCGAGCCGGCAAAGCTTTCTGGGGATTGTTCTCCCCTTCCCTGAAACTGAAGGGTTAAAAATCATTTGGGTCCCTGTGACCACGGGCACAGGTCCTGCTCCAGCTGCTTCCCACAGGAGCGAAAACTTGGCCACTGCCCCACGGGAAGGAAGGACAGGCTGAGCCTGGGCCAAGGCGCTGAATCATCGAGGTGAGGACAACCCAAACATGATGGAAATTTCACCTCAGAGCCACAGGAAAGCCCTGTCCCCACATGGGCTCCACAACAGAGCCTCTGCACCCCAAAAGCTGAGCTGGAACCTCGGGAAAACAGGCACAGAGATGGGGAAAGGAGGCTGGGAATGCTCGTGGCAGAAGGAGTTGGCAGAGCAGCTCGGTGTTTGTGAGCAGGGAAGAGGAAAAACAAACCCCAGGACAAACAGAAGGCTCCCAGGAGCTCTCTCTCCTCTTCCTGACCTTTCCAGATGCTGTGAGTGGAAGTGATTTCAGTCAGGCAAAAGGATGGATTGCCCCTGGAAGTGCTGGGGATGAGGGGAAGGCTGGGGAGCGAGGGCATCCCAGAGCTGGCTGTCCTGGCCCAGGCGGTGACACCGGAGTAACTCGGGTGTAACTCAGGTGTAACTCAGGTGTAACTCGGGTGTAACTCACTGCACCACACACATTTTGGGCTGCAGGAGAGGCTCTTAAATGCCACCTGAGCAGGTGATGCAAAACCTCTGCCACGTGAGCCCTCACCAAGGAGAAAACAAAGGGGGTTTAGAGACTTGACATTCAGACGAGACAGGAGGTGGCACCAGCACGAGAGAGGCCGTGGAGGGAAGGGGCTCTCTGGGCTGGGCTGAGCAGGAGCACGGGTCAGGATGGGCACAGGCACTGGAGAAATGCCTTCTGAAATTGCTTTGCTCCTGCTGTCAGCCCTTAAACTTCTTCCAGATGCCACTGAATCAATAATGAGACTTCTCATTAATGGCAGCAGGGTTTGGGCGCTGACCAAAGCAGGACACTTGCACCCAGGGCATAATTCCCATCAACATGATGCTCTTGATTCCATTTCAGGAAGACAACTAAATACAAAAAATTCAGTTTCACAGTCCTTGAAGCTCTTTAGCTTAAGGAAAAGACTTCATTTAAAGAGCATCTCCCTGTGCTTTCAGTTTTCTGTCATTTTTCTGCTTTTACAAAGCCATGCTCAGCTGCCAAAATATTTCCCTGGGCTCTGGCCACCTTCCAAGCATTGGAAAGTGGCCACCTTGGTGCAAGGCAGAACACACAGGTGCCTTAGGGCCATTTTTCCTGGGAATTCTGTGCCCTTCCAGGCCAGGAAAGCAGTTCCCTGGTGACCTGGCCCCTAGGAGGATGTGAAAGGGTTTCAATCAGATAAAACACAACAAACCCCACCCGAAGCAGGGCAGCCAAAGGCAACAGATCCCAATCTCTGCTGCACTGTGGTGGCAATCCACACAGATCCCAGAATCCACATGGATTCACACGGATCCCAGGCACAGGGACACTCATGGCCATGCAATCCCACCATGCTGATCCAAAGGGCAAGCTCGGGGTCTCTTGCCCAGTGTCCCTCCAGCCCAGTAATCCCCAGCAGCAAGGCGGGGAATTAGCAGGATGAAAGTGCAGCCGATCTGGCTCTGCCCTCCGAGCGGGGCCCAGCTGTTAAATCTCCTGGAGAACTCTCATTTCCACAGCTGCACATCCCTGCCCTCCTGCCCTGATCCCCGTCGTGCCAGGGAAGGTGGAGCCAGGTCAGCACAGGGCCACCCAGCTCACGCAGTCACCTCCAGCAGCTGAGGAGCCCCAGCTGCTGCTCCTCACAAAACTGAGTCACAAAATCCCAGTCAGAAGCACCAAATCCATGAGGAGGAAACCCCTCAGCTCTCCTGGAACTTGGGACTCGGCAGAGGAACCCACTGGAAAACCACGGGGCCGCTCCAGGGGCGCAGGTTTGTGCACACAGGAGAAGTTTGGGATCAGCCTGATATTCCACAGGCACCTCCACAAGGATGCTGGTGCCTGGAATGACCCACTGCTCCCAGAGAGGTGTGTGCAGGGCCACTGCCAGCTCGAGGGAAGCTTGGAGAGGGATCCATCCATCGGCAGCTGGAGGCCTTGGAATGTGGGATCTCACTGTGTGCACAGCAGCAAAGCCATAAACGTTGGCAGCTGGAGAAATCCCAGGTGTTGAATTAAATTAAGTTATTAATTTGGGGTTTTGGGACTTACAATTCCTGCTGGAGCGCGGATTGCTCCCATTCCCTGGCCTCGAGCACCACCTGACAGCGAGGTGCTCCATCCCGAGGGACAGGGACATCCAGGTGGATGCTGCTCCTTGTCCCCTCGCATGCCTGCAGGTGTGGCAGGAGCAGGATCCGTGCTGCTATTCCTGATTCCTGGTGGATTTACAGCTGCCTGAGCACGGCAGCGAGGGGCTGACCCTGCTGGGAAAGCTGGGAAAAGCTGTGCTGGAAAAGCACAGCCAAGCATGGCTGTGACAAAGCCACCAGAGTGACCTGGGGGTGTTTCTGCTGCCGTGCCTGGCCAGGGGCTGCCCTGAGCCACTGCAGAGCTCCCCCGGATGGGGCTGCCCAGGATCCGGCTCTGTCTTTTTGGAGAGAGGCAGGGAGAGAAAAGCCCATTCAGAGCAGCCAGAGCCTCACCCCAGTCGCAGCACAGATGGGGGAATAAAAATAAAAACCATCAATTGCTTCATTTTACAAATATTTCCTGACCCTTGCTTGTAAGGGCCTTGTTTGAGAGCTGGGACGGGAACAGGATTTTTGGGATTGTTGTTTTCCTCTCCTGACGTGGCTGCTCCAGCCCCAGAGGCACAGGGTGACCCAGCACATCCCTGTGAGGATGTCACTCACAGCTCCAGGGGACCGAGGGGACAGCCACCACACCGTGTCCGAGCTCAGCCCCTGGATAAGCTTCCAAAAGGATTTTATCCACAGGAGAGCCCAAAGGGCCGTTCTGGTGGGCACTGGGAGGGCACAGCTCCCTCGAGGGAGCCACGTGGGACATCCCCAGGGATCTGCCTTGGGAGCATCCCAGGGAGAGAGGAGCTGGCTCTGCTTCTTTGGAGAGATCCTGGCCAGGCTGGATGGGGCTTGGAGCAGTCTGGGACAGTGGGAGGTGTCCCTGCCCATGGCAGGGGGTGGGGTGGGATGGGCTTTGAGGTCTCTTCCAACCCAAAACATTCCCTGAGATTTTTTAAATCCCCACTTCAGTGTCTTTGAGGAACTGGAAGCAACGCTGAAGATGGAGACTGTTGATTGGAGGAACTCTCCCAAAAGCCAGACCCAGGATCCAGGTTATCCCTCTCTGACCACTCTGGCACTCTTAGCCAGATCTCTTGGATCCAGAGAGATCCAAAACTCCGTTTGAGGTTTTTTTCTGTTCTGAAAGCCAACTTTGGTACTTTGAAAAGGAAAGAGGAATCCTGCCCTCCCCCACCGGTGCCAGGCAGAGCCTGGGATGCTGCCTCCCCTTGGAAAGAGCATCTGGCTGTTCGGAGAAGTGAGAGGCACCACTGTTTTCTTTTGACTAATTTGATGATGTTGCAGTGCTCCGAGTGATGAAGCAGAAGGGAAGTTGCTGAGACAGCCCTTTCAGAAATTTCTCCAAAGCTTTTCCAAAAAGAAATTAAAGGGGGAAAAAAAAAAAAAAGGAGCAAAAGGGAAGTTTGTCAGTTTGTCACTCGGCTCCTTTGAATTCCCTTGGCAGAAGGATCTCTCTGATTTCCCAGGCAGAGAGCAGAGAGAGCCCTGGCTGCTGCCATCCCACTTTGGGTGGATGAGAAGGATGGCAGTGCCCACACCTCTGGTGGCACTGCTAACATCACCCTGGGCTGTGCCCATGGACAGGCTCCTTCCTTCTCCTGAAAAACCTGAGCTTGGGGCTGCCTGGGAAGCTCCCACCTCGGCAGAGAAATTCCTTCTTCTTACCTCATTCCCTGATTTTTCCTCGGGAATGGCTGCACTTGCAGTGCTCCTCCTTCCAGTGCTTGGGGCTGGGATGAACAACTCTTGCCTCACCTTTCTTTTGCCCCATGGAAAACCACATTCCAGAGGGCATGGCATCCTCAGCAGTTAAAATTCCCCTGCTTCCTTCCCTGGGGCAGTTGGAAAACCTGCTGGCTGCAGGCTGCAGGGTCTGGGCAACTGCAGAGGGAGAGGGATGGGGCAGGAGAAGGGATTTGCAGGGCTCAGGGATGAGCAGAGCTCAGAAGGAAGTGGGAATTTGGAAGAAGGAATAACTCCAAAAAGTGGGATGCACTCCCTGGAGAGGCAGCAGGGACTGTGTGCCCAGGGTGGGAACTGCAGGGTGATCCAAGCAAGGAGCAAACAGGAGAGGGGATGGGGACAGCATGGAAGGAGGAGGACAGAAGCTTCGGGAAGAACCTGTGGAATGACCTGGAGAAGATCCTGTGCCTCAGAGAGTCAGGACAGGGCTGGGATGTGCCCAGTGCTGGGATCAGGGACTAATGAGCCGAGCAGGCTGTGGCCTCAGGGAGTCTGTGAAATATGAGGCTGGAAAATGCCTTTGAGGAGGCACTGACAGATAAAGACCTGGGAACAGATCCAAGCAATCCCAAAGTCCCACCAGCACAGCCCAAAATTCAACCAGCACCGAGCCACAACCACTGCTGCCGCCCCTCCCCAGCCATTCTCAAGGAGCACCCGGAGGATTCCAGCCTCTCCAGAGGCTCGGCTGTGCTGGGAATCACACATGGATCTCCTGTGGGATCACACCTGGGCCATGGGACCTGCTGGGATCACACACATGGAGAAGGGCTGTCCCATGTCAGGATGTGCCAGGAGCCCTGGCACAGAGGGCTGAGCCAGTGAAGGGTGATTTGGGGACTGGTCTGATTGATTTGGGTGGGATATGGGATCTATTTGGGTGGAATATGGGATCTATTTGGGTGGAACACATGGTTTGCAGGCACAAAATGCCTCTCTGGATCAGTGGCAGTCAGAGTGAGGAGGAAGAAGCCTCAGCAGAGGGAGAAGGGGAAGGTTCTTCCCTGCCAGAGCTCCCTGCATCCATTTCCAGAATGGCACAAACATGGTAATTCCAGGGAACCTTCTCCTTCCCGAGGTTTTAAAGTTTTGTGTCCAAGTGCAGAAGAATGAAGACAGATCAGAAATGCAAATGAAATGTTTTGAGCAGCACAAAGAGATTTTGGCGGTGCTGAGGAAGGTGGGAGGAAGAGAATTTTCTCTTTGGGAACTGCAAAATTATGGGGTTTGTTTCAAGGCAAGCTGGAGCCTGAAACCTTGAAACCTTTCCTGGGCTGAATTCCTGCTCTCAGCACACTCCCCCCTCTCGGGGCTGCTGTTTGGACTGAAACTGCCACGCTTCCATCATGCTGCTCATGTTATGGAATAGACCTGGGAAGGAAAATAAACCCTGGCAACTCGGTGGGGAGGGGGGAAGAAGGAGGGAAGATGGGACCTGACAATCTCCCCAGAGCTCCGAGGGAAAAACAGACCTGGGTTCGCTGGCAGGGAGTGAATCAAACTCTATTTTTGCTTCCTAGCCCACGGTGAGCCTCATGGCAGAAATGCCAGCTCTCATCATACCTTGAGCCCCACTTCCACGCTCCCTTTTCCGACTGCAGACGGCCTGAGCCGAGGAGCAGCCGTGGTCACAGCCATTCCATGGACTCCAGGGGCACACGGTGGGAGGAAAAGCCAGCAAGGAGAATTCCTTTGGGGAATGCAGACCACGGGGGCAGGGGATGGAGAGGAGTGGGTTGTGTCCCCAAAGCAAACTTAGGATCAATCAATCAATCAATCAATCAGTCACTGGGTGGGTTGGAAGGGACCTTAAAGAACATCCAGTGCCACCCTCTACCATGGCAGGGACACCTCCCAGTATCCCAGGATGCTCCAAGCCCCAAAGTCCAGTCTGGCCTTGGACACTTCCAGGGATCCAGGGGCAGCCACAGCTTCTCTGGGCACACTTCCCACTCTCCCAGGGAACAATTCCTTCCCAATATCCCATCTAACCCTGCCCTCTGGCAGCTTGAATCCATCCCCCTTACCCTGCCCCCCCATGCTCCTACAAGAACTCCCTCTCCATCTTTCTTGTAGGCTCCCTTCCAGTTTTCTTTGGACATAACAGTGGAGAGAGGAGCTGGGAGCCCACAGCACCAGGTGTAGTTTGGGTTGGTTTGGCCAAAGCCCATCTTGAGGGAGAAGTTTTTGGCTCTGTGCATAAGCTCAGCCTTGTGCCATTCCCACCTGCCCTGGGAACGCTGTCCCAGTTCCGTGAGCCGGGACTGGCAGAGCTCTGCTGGCTGGGAAGGTCAGAACCCGGCAAAGAGGAGACAATCCGGGATTCATCCCAAACCCATCGCCTCCAGCTGGACCAGCAGCCACATGGCCCAGGCTGGAGGTGTCCAGCTCAACCTTGAGCGAGGTTTTGCACCCTCCTGGGTGCAGGTAGAGCTCAGTTCCTGCGCTATTCCTGCCTGGAGAAGTCACAGCCCAAGCCCAGGAGCTACATCCATCTGATAAGGCTTGCTGGGTTTTTTGGCATTTCCTTGGCATCATCCAACGCTCTCCCCAGTTATCCGCTCCCCATTATTCCCTGACCTTTCTGCACTTCTCCTGCCATCCAAGAAAACTTCAGGAGACCTTCAGGATGCCTGGGCTGCGTGTGCCCGAGCCGAGGAGATGAATCATCCGCAGCCCAATCCCACAGAAATGCCCTTTGCCCCGCACAGCAGCTCCTGACAGCTTCTCCCTGCAGCAAATCTCCTTTCCCACATCTCTGCTCCAGCCTGGGTCTTCTCCTTCACACCGAGTCCTTCCACCAGAGCCAGGCTGCAGCTTTTCATCAAGCAGGGGAATTTGACCGAAAAGTGGATTTTCAACCCAAGGGTACAGAGATAACAAAGACTTTTTTTTATTATTATGATACCGAAAAGAAAAAAGATTGAGATTTTGGTGAAGTCCCCGCTTTGCTGCTTCAAGGTCCTTCAGTTTAAGTGAAATCAAAGCATTTCTGTTTAATCTCTGAATAGAAGAGGCTCCTTAGAGTAAAATCACGTTTTTCATCCCTCCCCACGGGTGGAGCAGAATCTCCTCCTAGACCCTGTGGCTGCTGGGATGGGGAGCATGGTCTGAGGGGTGAAGCTGCACCTTGTTCAATCCCAGTGTTTGGGACTGTGTCCTCCGGGGGCTCTGCTGGGCTGTGACCAGGTCCCTGAGCTAAATCAGAGGGGATTTTTAAGCCCCTCTGCACATTTTGTATCCAATCATGACCCTTTCAATGTCCCAGTTCCTGGGTTGTTTAAACCAGGCTCTCCCAGGATGGGCTGAGTTTGGATTAAAGGATGCACAGTCCAGACAGGTTTTTGGAGAGCGTGCTGAGCTCGGGGGGTTAAATCACTGCCCATCACACAGCGATTTCCAAATTTTCCAAGTCCCAACAATTCCCAAGTGTACAAGACCTGCAGGGTGCCTGTGGTGGGGAGAGGGTGGCAGGAAGGACACCCAGACACCGGCACCGAGCCGAGCAGATTTTTTTTTTCCCTCTGACTCAGTGTGAGCACCCTAACGAGCTTTGAGGTACCGTGTCCTCCACAGGAAACAGGAATCATTTGGGAGAGCAGGAACGACATGAAAACAACTGAAAATAAAATAAGGAAGGTGGAAAACACAGGGGGTGTGGGTGGGATTGGGATGGGAGCGAGCGGGAGCTCAGCCTTGGCTGGGAGCCTACGGGGGGGACCCTGCTGTGGCTCTCCCCTCTTGTTTCTGATCAAGAAAAATGAACACCATTTTTTTTCCTTTTCTCAGGAAGTGTCTGCAGCAAAAGAACTTGAAATTACAGAGAACTTGAAATTACAGATCTTTCCGTGGCTGAGCCACAGATCTCCAGCTCCAGCAAACCCTCGGGGTTTTCCAGCCAGTCAATAAGCGAGGGCAGCCACAACCTGCTGCAGCACTTGACACTGCTAAAATGTGTTCAGGGACTTGGGGAAAAGCAACAGGAAAAGGCAACCTATCAGTGCTAATAAACGGTCAGGAGGAGAGGGAGTTGGCACCGAGGAAAAACCCAGCTACAAACAACAGCTTTGTAAAGCAGGAAGGGCCCCGGGGAGCTGCTCCAGCTGCGGAGCGATGTGCTACAGCTCAGGGAAACACTGAGGGAAGTCGGGAGCTGCCCCACTCCCCCCTCCTCAAGAGGATGTGGGACAAGCATCGTCCACATCCCCACCCAAGCACACCAGTCCTGAGATAGTGATGTCTGCTCTGGAAGGAGCAGGGGCAGGTCCATCCTGGCATTTCAACAAGGATTGGATTTTTCGATGGCAGGGGGATACTTCCCCCCTTCCCACCAGGGTGGTCCCGCTGCCCTGTCCTGCCTTCAAACAGAGCTGGACTTGGGGGTCCTCTCCCCTCTCCTGAAAGGTTTGGAAACTCATTTCTCCTGGGAAGCACCGTGCCCTGCTGCTCCAACCTTCCTGCCTCCTCTCCCGACGTCAAAGCAGATCTCAATTGGACAGCTCTAAAGCAGGACCACCAGGATGGGAACACCATGGACCTTCTTTGGCAGGTGGGGAAACTGAGGCAGGGGATTTTGCTTCAACTTAAAACAAATGGGATTGAGAACATGGAGCAGAAATACATCCCAGTCCAGCCCGTGATCCACCACATCACACAGCTCAGCTTTCCACGAGACATTATTCCCAATCTCTCCAGTTTCCCATGCTTACATCTTTCTTCCACAATCTTCTCCCAGTTTTTCACCTTCCCCTCACCAACCACTTCCCCCTTTTTCGCAACCCTTCCTCTCCATCTCCACCTTGCTGTGCCACACAGCAGCCACCTGTGGAGAGGCGCTCACCGACACCTCGGGGAGCCAAAACCAGCACGTTTCACCAAAGGTAAAAAATGTATTTAGGGACCTACCAGTCCACCTGGACTTCTATATCCCGTGTCTCTACCTTGGAGGGCGCATCTCCATCGCTGTCCTTACTGCTGATCTTCAGGAGGTCCAGGACGGGCTCGATTTCTTTGAGCAGCTCATTGTCTTCCACGCCGCCGTTGAGACAGGAGTGACCACAAGCCCCGTCCTTGCCCTTCCCGGCATCCGGCCCTTTGCTGCCGGCAACGACGCCGTTAACGTGGACCATCGGCTCCACCTCCTTCCCGATTTCCCTGGTCCACAGGGAGCCCATGGCCGCTGGCAGGGGCTGCTCTTTGCTGGGAACGCTTGGGTTGGACAAGTCAACCGCCTTCGGAGCGGGGCACAGGGGTCTGGTGACACGGACGGTTTTGGGCGTCCCGTCGCCCGTGAAAGTGGTCTCCAGGTGAGTGGTGAAGCCCTCGGGGCCGCGCAGGATGAGCACCACGTAGGTCTCGGAGGCGATGCTTCTCAGGATCTCCAGCGCCGCCTCATAGCTCATGTCCACCAGGGGCCTGCCATTGACGGCTAAAATGATGTCCCCAGCCTGGATGAGGCCACTCTGCTCGGCGGCCCCGCCCCGGATCAGGTCGGAGATGATGACGGGCGGTTTGCTGACGCGCTCCTTCACCAGAAAGCCGAGGCCGCCCACCTTGCGCTTGAAGAGCCTCACCGAGATGACGTTGGGCTGGATCTGCTGCACGCTGAACACATTCTCTTCCATGGCAGCCCCCTCCTCCAGCCTGCACTCCAGGACCTCAACACCTGCTGGGCGCGGGGAAATTTGCTATCGGAGACGCTTCCCAACGCCGGGGTGGGAAGGGGCAACTCTGGCTTTTAAGGAGCCGGACTCACTGGAAAACTCCCCTGGGCTTCGGCTGCAGGGGGGCTTTCTGCGGCATGCTCGGTGGCACCACTCTCTGAACAGGAGAAAACAGGGAATGTCACCCCTGGGAAGCCAGGCTAGGGGCAGGGCAGGCAGGGCTGGGCATGGCGTGGAGTGGGAAACATTCCAGCTTCCAGTCAGCCGCTGGTCCTGCGCCGGGCAGAGAGGAGAAGGCAGCTCGCTGGCTTCACAGGCATCCCCGCCGACGGTGCGCGGGCTTCTTTATCTGGAAAGGAGGGGAAAAAACAACAAAGGAGGGAGAAAAGTGAGGCAGGGCAGGCGCGAGTGCCTGCTCAGCACGGGGCTCGGCACGCCACAGGCACCTCGTCCCCACAGATGTCACCCCCCGGGCTGCGTTTGGGAGCCAGGCTGCAGCCTCGCAGCGCTCCGGGCTTTGTTTCTTCCACCTCCCCCTGCGAAAATCGGCACCATCTGTTCGGCGGGGGCCGGGGAGGCGCGGGGGGAGCGAGGAGCCCTGGCGAGAGGCTGCCGGGCACGGGCAGCGCTGGGCAGCCCGGCTCGGACACTCCCTGCTCTGCCCACCCCGCAAGGCTCGCAAACAGGTAAAGGGCGCGGAGCTCGGCGGTGATTGCTGCCGCCTGAGGATCCCGTCTCCGTGTGTTTCCCAGAGCACCCAACAACCTAAGGCTGAGAACCAGACAGGGAACGTGCCTCCCTGCCCGGAGGAAACCTGTTCCGTGGGTGCTGTCACTCCGGGGTGGCTTCAGGAGCAGGAGCAGCAGCCACGAGCACAACGAGGGAGCAGAAGAGGCCGCTCAGCTCCCCTTCCCCTGAGTTAGGAAAACACTTCCAAAGGCAACTGCTTTTAAGGCTGGCTGCAGGGATCACCGCTCGGCTCCTCCTCTCCCCATATTTCCAGCCTGGCACGGGGAGAAGGAGGCAGCGCTCGCACTCCCCCGAGCCCAGCCCTGCCACCCGGCTGCGAACTGTTCCACACCAGCTGCTTCAGCGGAGGGAAAGCACCGCGAGGAGAACACGCAGGGAGCTCGTCCTGCCCTCGGGAGAGCCTCGTGCAGCTGGGCACGGCCGCGGACGGCCCTCGCAGGGCTCGGGGAGTCACGTCCCACTGACTCCTGATGGGACCCTTGTTCTTACACGGCCACGCTTGGCTTCCATAACTTCTGCTCCCAAACCCTCTCGGCACTCCCCTCGCGCTCCTCAGATGCTCTGGAGAACGTTTCTCTCCAAGACTGTGCCCTGACGCTTTGCATCGAGCCAGTGCCTTCTTTTCTTTTTAAATGTGGGTTTTGGGCAGAGAACAGAGGGCACTTGTTCTGCTGGAGGCACTGGCGAGGCAAGGAAAACAATCCTCTCCCTGCCCGTATTCCGGGCAGCATTTGTGCCTTCAGCCCCGCTCTGCCGGGAGCTCCCTCCAGCTCCCGGATCTGAGGAGCGGGACAGCGACACCAGGGCCACTTGGGCACTTTAATCCCCATGTGAGGAATACTGCTGACCACAGGCTGGGCTTTTTTAGGAATAAAACAATTCCAGAACCCAAACCGATGGGTTTGACCCCTGTGGCACTTCCCCTGCTATGACTCGGCCCTGCAGAGCACCAGCAGCTTGCCTAAGGTTAAATGCCACTGAGCCTCAAGAGATAATTAACGGCCTAATTGCCAGGTTACTTCCTGCAAATGATCCCGGATCAGGACCTCGGGATGGGCTGTGCCACCTCACAGGGCTCGGGCAGCACAGCAGGGCAGGGAAGGTCCAAGTTTTGGGGAGGATGGAGGGAAATTGGAATTTGCTTCTATCAGGAAGGTTCTCTCCCTCTCCTTCCCTCCCGGCCCCTCCATCCCTTCCACATGCCCACCCCGCTTTCACAGCGCGACCCCAGCCGAGTTTTCCCCTTTCCCAGACTCTTCGTGGAACCTCAGGAGCAGCTTCCTTCTCCTTGCCGGGATCTGATTTCCCTGACCGCACTCCCTCAGCCCCCCCGCGAGGTGACCGTCACCCTGACGTGCAGGCACGGCACTGAGTCACACAAAGCTCATTCCTGATGCCTCGGCTGACGCCGTGGGGACAAAGGTGGCTTTGGAAGCAGCCGGAGTGCCACGGGAGCACGGAACGCCAGCTTCCTGCCCGGGGTCGGCTCTGCTGCTCGCCCGGCGTTCGTCACCGGCACCCGGCGCTCACCGGCTGCTCGCCCCGGGCGAGGTCTGTGTTTGCATCGTGCCCGTCTCGGGGGGCGAAGCCACCGTGGGCACCGCCTGGCACGGGTCCCTGGCACCGCCCGGCATTCCCAGCCGCCCACACGGGCAGATGTTGCACAGCTGGAGGGGACCGCGGATGTCCTTCAGCCCCGCTCGACCTTACAGCGCGATTTGCTGAGCTCGCTGGAAAGAGCTGAGAACCCCCGGTGTTCAATCCCTCACTCTTCTCCCACCGGGATAATTCCCAGCTATTTCCACGGAGAGGTTTGTAATTTCCTGTGTGTGTTCATCCCCAGCCTGCAATCCCAGGGAACATGGGCATTTCCAGGTGCTCGTTGTTCCCTGTCCCCAAGCCCGCCGACACCTCAGCATTCGTTAAAAAAGGGACAAGAAGAAAAAGGAGATTTTAAGTGATACCTCAACACCATCCAGGGATTTCTCCTTTTTTTCTGCTGCTCCTCAGAGTCAGGAAGTTCAGAAAAGGGCCAGAAAGGAGAGGAACAGGTAAGGAGAGGGAGGACAGCCAGGGTCTGAGCCCCTCAGCCTCCTGCTCCTTTAGGGAATAGCTGGATAAGGATTTTCACAGAATCATGGCATCATTTGCTTTGGAAAATTATCTTAAGATCCTTGAGTCCAATTATTTTCCAGCTGGAAAGCCTTGCACAAACTCAGACTGGAGAGAGGAGGGAGAGGGAGAAGTTCAGGGAGGTGGGAGACACCTGGGCGCTCTTGGAAGACTCCCCCAGTGAGGGTCAGGGCCCTCCACCCCCAGCTCCCGGGGTGTCCCAAGCCCGATTCCAGAGGGAACACGTTTCAGATGGAACCCAAGCGGTCCAGCCCTGTGGGGGGCTGAGCTGTGCTGAGCTCTGTGAGTCCACAGATTCCCACTTCTCCCTCCCAGCACCATGAGGACTCTGATTTATGGACCCCAGAGCCAGGTCGGACATTTAAAGCCGCTGGAGGTGTCAGGTCTAACTCTTTAAAACAGCGAGGGCAGGATGGGGTTTTACCAGGGTGGGAACAGTTCTTTCACCCCAAAAGACAGCCAGGAGAGGGCAAATCCATCGGCAAAGCCGGGCTCAGCTCCCTCAGGGCCACCCTGCTGGAATAAACCTCCATGGATGGTGCCATTCCACTCCTGCCTCAGCTTCCCTGCCCTTCCCAAAGCATAAAACCAACTCAAACTATGGGAGAGCAACAAACCCTGCAGAGGGGCAGCACCTCAGACAAGCCTTAACCCTGACCCCAACACCAGTCCCTGGGAACATCCCTCCTGTGGAGCCTTTCAGGGAAGAGCAGCAGAGCCGGCAGCGACGGAGGCTCAACAAACAAACCTCACGAGAAGCTCCTTGAGCTGCCAGATAACATTCCAAGAACAAACTCCGGCGCAAATGTTAATGGGATGATTTGATTTCCAAGGCAAAGCGGAGGAGAAATCAATCCTGGGAGCTTTAACACAATCTCCTCACTCTGCCAGGCAGGAGCCGCCGGCTGTGCCGTGCCCAACGCCAGCCCCTCGCCGTGGCCACCCGCGCCGCCCTCGGCCTCACAAATCCATTTGGAGCCCTGTTTTCCCAGCGATAATGGCTCCTGGATCCCTGTGCCAGCTTTAAATGGGCACCATTGTCCTCTCTAATTAGTTTCCGTGGGATTTATGGCGCTCGAGGAAGAGCCCCGGCGCTGATGGATTTATGCCCATTTAATTTTTACGACGCAGGGAGCAGCGGTGCAGCGGGTGAGGAGCAGCACATGCACAGTGGGTGCAGCACATGCACAGTGGGTGCAGAACATGCACAGTGAGTGCAGCACATGCACAGTGAGTGCAGAACATGCACAGCTCCTGAGAACCTGCGTGGCTGAGCCTCCCAAAACGGAGCCTTCCGGTGATTCCCTCGCCGGTGCCAGCAGTTCCCCGCTCCATCCCCACCTGGTGTCTCCCTGTCCATGGCCTTTTAATCCTGGGAATACTCAGTGTTCCTCCAGCTCTCTCTAATTATCCACCTCCCCCCAGACTTCCCGAAATCCACCCAGGAAGGGTGAGACCTTTTCCCTTCAAAGCCAAGCGATGGCTCTGCTTCTCCCTTCCCATTCCCAGTGTGTCAGGTTGGGAATCATGATTCCAGCTGGGCTGTGACTTTGTCTTTGCCCCAGTAAACCTGATTTCCACCAGGAGTGACCGGAGTGAGGCCCTTTGCCATCTGTACAATGCCCCGGTGCCAATGCCTGGTGACCTGAGCTGGACACCAGCAGGCTCCGGAAGAATGCTGCCCAAGGGATGGAATGCCAAGGGCTCCACCCTGGAGACCCCCTCATGCCCCTGTGGCTGTCTGCACTGAAAACATTCCTGTTCCTGCAGGAAGAGCAGTTAATCAAATAAATCCTTTCTTCTGATAGAAATAAATCCTTGGCCAGACACCAAGAGAGTTCATCTGCCCCTAATCAGGAGTCATCTCCTGGGAAAAAGCCCACAGCTTGGTCATGGTTGTTGGGATAAATCTGCCCCAAAGCCCCAGGACCTGCACCTGTATCCAGCTCCTGAGATGCTTTAGTGTCCATCCCCTCTCCAGGGACTCAAACAGCCAAGGAAAGCCAGGTCCTGCTGGCACAAGCAGCCACTGGAATTTCTGAGCAGTTGAAACGATCACTGTAGGTCCCTTCCAACAAAAACATTCCATTTTATCCAATCCTATCCCATCCCATTTGGACCAGCACCCTGCACACTCCTGATCATGGAGTGTTGGAAGAGGCAGAGCCACCCCAAAACTTTCCTGCAATTTACTGGAGCCCCTCACCCCCTTCCCCTTCGCCCCATCCGACACAACCCGAGCAGACCGCACGGAACACATTTTAATGTTGCCAAGACAACTGTGTTGACACCCCCCCCCCCTTTTTTTTTAGCTGCCAGAACCAGGGTTTTGTTGTAATTTGGAGTTCAGGGCTGAGCAGATTTCTGCACCACGCCTGCCATTCCTCTTCTGCTGTTTCCTACAATATTTTCCCGGCGCCTGCGGTGTGCGGCTCCAACAGAATTTAGATAAAAGCGTCAATTCTGCCGCTCACCCCATCTCAAACTGATGTTCTTATTAGGGCTTGGCCCATCTGTAAAACCTCAATTCCGCCACCATCAATTTTCTGAGAGGCTTGGAATTACACCAGTGACTCCAGTGTGACAAATTGGAGCGGTGTTAACACACCGCCACTTTGTCCTGGAAGACAAAATAGGTAGGGAGGAAATAAATGAGAAAATGCCACTTGATGGATGGTCTGGCAATCCAATCGCAGCACGAGAGGGGAATTGGGGCTCCATTTAGGAAAAAACAAAAAGAAAAGAAAATTTAAAAATCACAGCAGGTTGGCTGGATCTATAATAGCTCTGGAGCTGCCAGCCAGCATCCATAAAGTCAGGGATGGAGCTCCCGACTCCAAGTCCATCCTGGAATAAACTCCTGGTCCTTTTCAGCCACTCACATCCCCTCCTTTGCTGCTGACACCCCAAAATCCTTCTTGCACAGCATTAAACTTTCCAATCAACCCCGTTGCCGCTGGTTTTCTAAGGAGTGACTCACGTCCCTGTTCAAAACCCCCGGGAGAAGATCGGGCTCCTCACGGCACAAGCCCCCAGCCCCCAGCCAGATCCCAGTGAAATTCCCCCCCTGAGACAGCTCTGGGATTTCCTGAGCGTTGTCACCACTCCTCTTCACACGGGAAGGTGTGGGATTCCTCACTTCCCCACGGGTGAATCCGGCACGCGGAGCCAAAGCAGAGCTGTCGCCCTCCTCGCCTTGGCATCCTCAGGGACGTGCCAGGGGAAAATCGAGGATAATTTGTTCCCCCGAGTTCCTGTCCATGCCTTGCATTAGCACTTGTTGCCATAGTACCAACAACAGCGGCAAAGTTCTCCAGGGGCCTCCTGGGACCCGTTCCCTGTCCTACAAGGGCTCTGACTCTAATTCCGGCAGGATCCAGGCGGGGAGATGATGTGGAATTTTCTGCCTCCTGGATTTGTGGAAGGTGCTGCCGGTGGGAGAGAGGCCGTTCCTCGGAAGCAGCTCCAGCCACATCACCCTCACCCCTCCAGCATCCCTGAACGTGGGTGGGGCAAAAACCCCAGGAGTGTGTCTGGGAGAGGAATGCAAAGGGCCCCATCCATCCCAGGGATTTTCCCCCTTCCCATGGAAGCTGAAACAGCCCCAGCCCCTATCCTAAAAGAATTTTTCCCTGTGCCAGAGGAGAGGATTTTGGCTCCCCACACCCCTGCTCCTCACTGGCATTTGGGGCAGGCTGTCACCCCAGGGCCAGCTCGGAGCCCTCGTCCCAGATGTAGCAGTGATGCTCCATTTTGCTGCCTTTTGGGGACAAAGGATAATCCCTGCTCGGAAAACAATGAGCTCCCCTGCCTTTGAAAGCGAGGAAGAGCCGCACGTTTCCAGCACGTCTGAAAACATAAGCCTGAAACTCTGGAAAATGGGATTAAGACAAGCCTCCCCTAGAAGGGCATTGCTAGATCTCGTTAAGCATTTCAGGATTGTCATGGAGAGGAGAAGCCACGGAAAGCGTTTCCTTGGCACCATTGGCCCCGTTTTTGTAGGGACACAGGCACAGAACCTCCAGGTTTCCACACTCCACACCCGGAGCCACCATCCCAATGGCATCTGGGCTTCCCACAGCCACATCCTGCACAGAGGGTGACAGCCCAGGGTCCCTTATCACACACAGCACATCAGGGCTCATGTGGAACCAGCGTGATTT
The DNA here is from genome assembly GCA_013398075.1 of Notiomystis cincta. Taxonomy (NCBI): domain Eukaryota; kingdom Metazoa; phylum Chordata; class Aves; order Passeriformes; family Notiomystidae; genus Notiomystis; species Notiomystis cincta. Next base: position 9,504 of record VZRX01000656.1, on the reverse strand, counting down.
ATCCAGCCTCAGCCAGACAGTGGCTCACAGGCCTCCTCAGGACACAATACATTTATTTTTGGAGGGATCAGATTGCATCTATAGATTTGATTTAAAGCACAGATAGGATCGGAGCAGTGGGAGTAGAACAAAGGCATCTGAGCTCTGCTCGGAGCCGCCTCTCCCACCCGGCCCCTCATTATCGGGGTTGGGTTTCTTTAGGGAAAAATTGATGGTATCAACAAGTATCAAACAATATCCTCGTTACTCGGGAAAGGTAAATGCTAATCTATGCGAGCTGAGCTCATGTGACTTATCAGTTACTAAAAATAGTTGTTTTCAGGCACCGATTTAGGGAATCTGGCAGATTTCCTAAGCCTTTGTACAGACACACCACTGAAATGGAAAAGACAAAATACACAAGCAAAGCGGGGAGGGGGGTGTGTGTGGAGATCTGACAGGGCCAAAATGGCCCTGAGGGCGAGGGAGGACCAGGCCCTCCCCGTGAGCAGCCACACAACGTTAATTCCAAGTGAGGATTCCAAGGAGGATTCAGCCCAAACCCCTCCGCCTAAGATGGCCTCTCGCTCACGGTCGTCGTGCTGGCAGAGGGAATAAACAGAATCCAAAGGGCACAAGGAATTGTCCCTTCCCTGGGCTCCAGAGGGGGAGTGATGCTTCTCCCAGAGCCGCTACCTGAGTAGGGAAATACCCCCTGCAAGCCCACGGCTGCGTGGGAAGAGACTCCGCACCGGGAGTTTGTTTGCAAACATTTGAAACTGCAGAGTCTGTGCCTGAGTTTGTGGCATCTTTAAGGAAATATTCTGGGAAATACAAGCTGGGAGAAAAGAGAGGGAGGAGGAAACTGCTGATG
>VZRX01000654.1:0-32765 GCA_013398075.1 Notiomystis cincta | reverse complement strand
GAGGACAGCGGGGCTGGGCAGGGGGCTGCGGGGGCAGCGGTGAGGGAGAGGAGGTGGTGGAGGAAATGCGCTGTGGGCTGTGCTGGGGCAGCGGGCCTGCGCTGAGGGCGGAGGGGCACGGCTGCAGGCTGGCTCCCAGGGCAGGGGTCTCTGACCCGGCCCTGTGGCTGCCGGGGGGCCCTGACCTCCAGGCATCGCTGCGGCAGCTGGGGGAGACCCCCGCCCCGCCGAAGCGCCCGGTGCCGGGGTCTCTCCGGGGAGCGCAGCCGTGCTGGCTCCCCACAGAGCAGGCTCAGGTGCGCTCGGGCTGGGGAAAGCCTCGGCTTGTCGCAAAGGGCCACCTGCCTGGTGACACAGCCGTGGCCCCTCACCTCGGCGGTCCCCCTTGGACAGCCGGGTGTGTTCCCAAATTTGCTCGCTGCCGTGGGCCCCAGGGGCTGGGCCAAGTGGAGCTGGACAGAGCTAATGCAGCTCCAGCATCTGGGGCAGCCTGGAGATGCCGGTGCGCTGCGGTAGCTGGCAGGCAGCAAAAGGTGCTCCTCGCTGAGCCACTGGGGCTGTAAACTGCACTCACAGACCCCTCGCGCACCTTCCAGAGCAGCACCGTGCTCCTGCATGGGGCAGAGCAGACCTGCTGGGTCTCTGAAGCCACCTCTGGGCACGTGGGGCTGTGTCCCCTGTGCCAGCCCCTGCCTGGTGGCACTGGGGACATCGGGGTGCTGGTGAAGCCCCGCTGCCCTGGCATTTGTTCCCTCAGTGCCTTAGCACTGAGCTGCCTGTCCCGTGCAGGGCAGTGGGCTCCAGGCAGTGCCTGCTTGCTGCATTTTCATACCTGTTGCTCGGGGAGTGGAACAGAGTCCTTGAGCGGAGCCCCGTGTCGCAGGGAGCGAGCCCCCGAGGGGCTCCTCCAAGGGCACCTGTGCCTCCACATCCCTCCCGGTCACCTGGCAAGCTGCTACCTGCAGAAACCAGTTCTGAACCGTGGTGCCTGGCGTTCAGCAGGCAGCTTTGCTCGGGCGCTGCTGGGGAGTTCCTTAAGCCATGGGTTGTTTTGTGTATTTCCACGCTCTCTGAGCAGTGTGTGCTGTCTGCCCGGGCTCACTGGCTGCCCTCCCCTGCAGGTTGAGGCTCTGGAGGAGGCCCCCTGGCCAGGCAGCCATGGCCCCCACGCTGGCCACGGCGCACCGGCGGCGCTGGTGGATGGCCTTCACTGCCATCATCGAGAACCTGCTCTTCTCGGCCGTGCTGCTGGGCTGGGGCTCCCTGCTCATCATGCTGAAGGCAGAAGGCTTTTATTCCTACCTCTGCTACGGGCTAGGTAAGGATGCTGGCGTGGTTCTCTGGTTTTGGGTGTTGGTTGGGGCAGGGCTGGGGTCCCAGGAGGGAAGGAAGGGATGTGTGCTCCTTTTCAGAACCGGTGGCATCCTGGTGATATTGCAGTGTGCCTGTAGGTGATGTTGCTTTGTAGGGTGATGGGGAAAAGAGGCTTTAATGATGAGGTGGAACTTTTCTGGATGGCCTTTTCCACTTGGCCTCGAGTTCTTCCTCTGCAGGCCAAGGCTGAATGGGCTCTGGAGGATGATGATTTGTGGGGAGGGTGTCCTGAGTTTATAAAGGAATTTGTCCTTAGTGGGAAGAAAACAAGGAGACTGTGTGGCAATATCAGGGCAGCCCAGTGCTGCTGTTGAGGAGAATTTGATGGCTCCTGTCCTCCTTCAAGCACCCAGGATGTGCCCAAACCAGGCTGTGTTTCTCTGAAGGCTTGAGATGTACCCTCTGCCCCAGCCAGAAGTGACTGTCCCTGTTGCAGGCACAGCCTGGAAAGGGAGAGACAGTTCTGTGCTGTGGGAAGGGCAATCCCAGGAAAACAAGCTGGAGGTGCACATCCATCCCTAGCCTGGGCATGGAGAGAACTGTGCATCCCAGAGTGTGTTTGGGTGGGCAGTGGGGTTAAAAGGAGCCCGAGGGTAAAGGTGTGGTGTGGATTTGGGAAGCTTCTGTAGTGACTGAGGGTTTGCACGTGCTCAGAGTGAAGAGAGGCAGTTTGGGCTCTGTCCAGAGATGTGTGATGGAGGCTGAGGCTGGATCAGCCCATTTGGGGCTGGAGGAGGAAGCAGTTTGTGGAAAGAGTTGGAAATCAGTGCATGGACCCTCAGTGAGTAATATTGAGGACAGCAGGGGGAAACTGAAATGTGGGGACACAAAAGGTGCCTGTGAATAGCTGTGATGATACTTCATATTCTGCTCATTCATCAGCTGCTTGTTATCTCCCCTGCTCTGTGTACCAGAGCCTGGCTTGGTGCATGTTTGGCAAACAGGTTTGGGTTTTATCAGCTGCAGTTGGGCTGCTCCATCTCCATCCTGGGCTCTGCTCTCAGGGCAGTGCTCCCAAGGGTGTCCAGGTCCCCAGGCTGTGTGAGGGAGGCTCCCAGGGCCCAGAGACCCTGCAGGACTTCTGTTCAAAGCTGCTGTGTTCTCTGCACATCCCAGAGACTTTGTCACAGGCCTGTGGAAGAGATCACATTAAACCTGTGAGGTGGAGACTTTCTGCCACCCAGATAAGGCACACAGGAGCTGATAAGCAAATGCTGACTGTCTCTGCAAGCAGGCATTTGCCTGTCTGCTTCCTGAGATGTGCCCTGCTGACAAGAGCTTCACTTGGGGCCCACCTCCTGCTCTTTGCTCGAACTGCTTTCAGTTTGACCCAAATCAGTGAGGTTCACCTCGGTTTTCTCACTCCTATTCCCCAGTCTGTGGCTTTTCCACCTCTGCCCCTGGGAGTGCCCATGCCACAGACCACAGGGAAGATGCAAATGTTTGGACTGCTGTGGAATTGCTGCCCTGGGGGCAGCTGCTCCCTCCCAGTGGCCAAGCTGTGCCCTGAGGCAAGAAAGCTTAATCCCTGAGAAGAAATTTGTGTAGTCACATGTTCTCAGTGTCCTCAAATATCTGGCCATCCCTGCTGAACTCGGTGATGGCTTGTGATGGGGACATTCATCCATGCTGACTCACTTTGCTTTCCCTGGTTTTGTCCTCTCTAAGAGTTTTGTGGGGAAGACTCCTCACTCCAAGTGTGTGGAGACTCTCAGTGACCAGCCCCAAACTGATTTTTCCCCGTTGCTGGGATTAGGGTGACCCAGTGGTTGCCTTTTTCAGTGTAACCTATTGAATCCTGCAGCCAGCTTGGCTGGAAGGTTGGTACAAACAAATCATGACTCGTAGCCTTTGGGCACTTGTTGTTCCAAATGCTGCTGTGGGCATGTAAGTATTACAAAAAAAAAAAAAAAAAGAGAAAAAATAGACTTTTTCTAATGAGCCAAAGGTTCTTGGCAGGGCTTTCAGTTTGTCAGCAAAAGCTCTTGCACTTTGTGATGCTTTCCAGTGAAAGAGAAAGCTAGACCTTGTCCCTTCTGCAGGCTCTTCTCTGAAGGTAACAGCAGCAAAAGTGCTGCAGTTCCTGAAGGACTCCTTGTCTCCCTGTTGAATCCCTCACTTCCCTTGCCTGCCCTTGGCTCCTTGTGTTGGGTTTTACCCAACTACCTACAAATGTGGGGTCCAACAGACTCTTAACTCAGTAACATGAGGGTGGAGATGGACACCTGGGGGGAAAAAAACCCTCCAAAATAAGGAAATATTTTTAGAGCAGTTGTGCAACAGGGCTGGAGTGAGGGGTTGAACCACCTCCTGAGAGGTATGTTTGAAATTTGCTGACAAGGAGCCTGGTAGTAGTAGCACTTTGTTCCCATTTTAATTTTACTACACTACTACTTGGCCTTTAACCAACTGAAGCAGCATCTTTTATTTGGTGCAAGTGCTGACTCCACAGTCTTTATCACAGTTCTGGGCCTTATCAGCTCTTGGGGAATTTGATCAGGCCAGGGCCTTGCCTTGTTATGATGTTTCTGGGATTGGGAAGCTGAATGCTTGGGTCAGAAACATGTTTGTTTTTTTTAAAGAAAAAAAAGTCCTGAACTTGATAATCTGCTCACCAAGAGCAGAGATAGGGGGCACAGAGGGCTTTTCTCTAAGACAGGGCTGCAGAATACTAAGGGGATGATAAGCTAATTCACTTACAGCAAGTTAAGGATCCTGACGTGGTGATAAGGGGAAGGTGCTGCCTTGCAGGTATTTTCCCTTATTTATCTGAGCTCTGGGGTGGAGAACCTGCACTCTGAAGGTCCCTCACAATCTGGAAAGATATGACAACAACAATGGTTTGTGGAAGGGCTGCACATGTGAGGCTGTAAACAGGAGAAAGAGTAAAGGTGGTAAATATTCAGTTTGTACAGGATATTCAGTTTGTACAGGAAACATGCTGTGCTGATCAGCAGCTGTTGTGGGGAGGTGAGAACTGCTGCAAAATGAAACCACAGCTGAGGAGAGAAGGGCAGCTTAACTGGGACTGGGGACTGTTCACAGGAGGCTTTCAGACACCCAGGGAGAGGGTGCTGGAAGGGTGAGTGGAGGGGCAGGGAAACCCGAATAAATTGCTTTTGCAGTGGTACAAAGCAAGAACATCTCCTCCCAGTTCCCAGAAGTATGACACCATCCTGAAAAGAGAAAACATGTTCTTATGTGGGCTGACTGCAGAATCAGTTGTTTGCACATGTCTTTCAGTGTGCTATTTTTTTTTAACCAATACTCCCAGTTCTTTGCCCTTGATTTCTGTCCTTTTTTTTCCNCAGAATCAGTTGTTTGCACATGTCTTTCAGTGTGCTATTTTTTTTTAACCAATACTCCCAGTTCTTTGCCCTTGATTTCTGTCCTTTTTTTTCCCTCCTTTTTTTTTTTTCTTTTTCTATAAAAAAGAGAGGAGGAAGGCGAGGGTGTGCAGGCTGTGACAGAGCTATTGTCAGGGTGGCTGGGGGTGTCTTGCCTGTTTGACTCAGTGTGATCCATGAAACAAGATGAAAGGAAAGCTGCTCTCTGCCATCTGAGATGGCAGTCACTCCCGAAAAAGCCAGACTCTGGTAATGTGGTGTGTGCCTGGGATTTGAAGAGGTCAGTGAAGAGCAGTTAATGATTGACCTTTGCATGGAACCTGCAGCACTTAATTTGGGAGAAAGGATGGCTTTAAATGTTCCAAGCCTGAACAAATCCCAGCGATGATCTTGACATAAATGATTACCCAGGCAGCCTTCTCCTCACCTAAGCTGTCATTCTTTAAATAGTAACTTGAACTACTAATTGGGCAGTAGAAATCCTCCTGCCTGTGTGGGGAGTGCTGTAAAAATAGGCAGCACTGTTCTTGTAATTGCTGGTAAAGGCTTGTAGCCTCTCCTGGCTCATCAGTGAGAGAACAGGGAGCACTGCTGCCCTGCCTGGGTGTCACACCTGGAATGCTGCACTCAGGTGGACTTGGCAGGAGAATTTGGGGAGGGCACCACTGTGGGCACAGAGCCAGCCCTTCCCCAGAGCAGTTTTCCAGATGGAGCCAGGCACGTAGGAGATTTTCCCCGGGAGTGTGGCGTGCAGCGATCTGGAACAGGATCTGTGACTGAGGGGAAACTGCTGTTTGCTGTAACCAGGTGCATTAGGTAGGTGAGTAGTTAGGCAGGTTCCCTGCCCATTAAACCCCTCCTAGCTGCGTGTCCTGTGCTGTCACTTGCTGTCCTGTGCCAGCCAGCTGCTGACACCTGAATCCATGCTCGTGGCTGGACTTTGTGCCTGCTGCACACACCTGCAGCCCCTCCAAAACCTTCTATTTATGGAGGTGGCTCAGAGGATCTGGGGATGTCAGAGTGCCAAGGGCTGCTGGGATCATTTCCATTATGCCTCAGTGGATCTTCTCTTGTTGCTCAGGGGCTGCTTCTATTTTCACAAACAATTTGTATTTCCACACAGAGCTGTTGCCTGGCCCCTCCTTGGAGCTGGCACCGAGCAGCTGTAAACAAGGTGCTTGGTACAGGCAGGGACTGGAGTTTGCTGTCCCATTCCCAGCCTTCCTGACTGCAGCAAGTGTTCAGAGAGGGGCAAATTTCTGCTGTTTCTGAGCTGTGTCCTCATCCCCTTGTGCACACTCGTCATGGGAGGGCCAGCAGGTGTGTGCTGGGTGAGCTGCTTGGGGACGTGCAGCAGCTGAACACATCAAAGCATGAACAGGAATTGCTGTTCTCCAGCTTTAAAGGCTGAATATTTCTGTTTGGAGATCTCTTTTTTTTGTTTGGAGGGGGTGTTCTGAGGCTTTAAGATGTGCAGCCAGAAGTTTTAAGGTCACAGCACTGTTCGTGTCCCTCCACCCTCCTTCCACTCCGCAGCTGAGCTATCTCTGGAGAGTGCTGACACAGGGAAACTGCTACTACTTTGTCAATTCCACCCCCCACTCCTTGTTTTCCCGAGTTTCACCTCTCACCCACATCTGTTTCCTATGAATTTATCTTTGTGGAGAGCCCAAAAGCCTTGGTGTTGTGGGTGAAAACTGCAGAGAGCATCCCAAAGTCTGTCCAGGACTAAGGATGTGACTCTGGTGCCTCAGGCTGCAGTGCTGCTCTCCCTGCAGAGGAGATGCTGCTGATGGGACATGTGACATTTGGGGGATATTTGTTGCTTACTCTGGCTATCCATGACTAACAGGGCAAGAGAAGGGGCAGATTAAGTTATCAATCAGGAGCACATGGCAATGGAAAGGACCACAGGCAGTTTGAAACCATCTTAGCAAAGATGGTGGGAGCAATGTCAATAGGGAGAAATGCCCCTGCCTTCCCTGGGGTGCTGGGAGGGAACAGAGGCAGCTCCAAAGCCTCAGCTATCAGTGCCTGAATTCCTGCTGATACCTGGTGGCAGGAAGGTGGAGTGAGGTTTGTTTGCAGTGGACACAAAGCTGGGGGTGGTTTGGGGCAACTGGGAGAGCCAGGATGAAACCAGTACCTGCAGAGGAGCTGAGGCTTGGCCAGAAGGGAGGGAGCAGCAAGGTGAGGCTGTGTTTTCTCCAGAGGTGCAGAGAGGCTGAGAACAGCCAAGGGGATCTCCCCCACCAGCCACACCAAGCAGTGAGTGTAAAGCCACTTGTACATGAGGGATTCCTGCTAATTAACTAAACCAACCAGGGCTCGCTGGGAATCTCCAGCCTCACTTCCTGCTGGTTATGTCGGTGGCTTCTCTCTCTGTTCCTCCTTTAATATTGAACTCTGTCAGATCAATTATTAAATATGAAGGAGAGTGTTTTGTATCACTTGCAGCAGCAGCAGCAAGAGAGCAAGTGCTTTGTCATACCAGCAAAGGTTGCAGACAAGTGTTGGGAGAAGGAGAGGTGGAGTGCACTGGGGCTGTGAGTTAATGGAAGTCTGAAGGCACACTGCTCACTCGAGGAGTTGTAAGCAATCTTGGGATAGGCATGTAACAGGAGAAGGGTTGACATGAGGCAGTAAAAGGGAACTTCTTTCTTTTATTTTTTTTTTTTGAGCCATCCTGTTTCTGTCTCAGTTACACAACGTGGGCTCTGTTCAGCGTGGGAGTTTGCATGCAGAGTTCCTCATGTAAGGGCAGGAACAGAGAACTGGAGATATAATTGATCTGTATGACCTAAACCCATTCTGAAAGAATAGAAAATGCTAATTACGGGGCAGGCGTTAAAGAGGCATCAATCCTTTAGAAAAGCAGAGAAGGCAGGTGAGCTGCCAGCCCCCCTGGGAACAGGGTAGTTAAATCCAGGAAGGATTTTTCAGAGCCAGGGCAGACGAAGAAGGGTGGCTACTGCAGAGCCATTCTTCATCCTGATGCCTGCAGTGAGGGTAGGAAGCTTTTCATTTGAGCAGGCTGTTGCTCAGTGCCAGGGCTCGTCAGCCTGGTGTCTGGAACCCAAAATAACTGATTTGGCTGTAGCTGTCGTTAGTTTTGTTAGGGAAAAAGATCTCTGAGGACATGACAGCTGTAGATTAGGAGGATCTTATTTTTGTATCAGTCCCTTCAGGTTTGGCTGGGTTCAGTCTCCTGTAATTGCCAGGCCCTTGCTGTGTGGCTGTTTTAATAAATTAATAAATCTCCATCCTTAAGTTTTTACCCTGCTGCTGAATGGGATCCCTGTCCCCTGGGTGCTTTTTCCTGCTCAAAGCAGAGCTCATCAGGTTTCCCTCATCCTTCTGCTGCTCTCCTCCTCTGTTTCTCACGGATTAGAATTAAATCTGGACTGTGGAGGGTTTATGCCCAGCAGAACTTCTCCCTTCCCTCCTTCCTGCAGCTCTTGACGCACTGTCCTCTCTCTCCCCCCTTGCAGAGACCACCACCAACAGCTCTGAGCAGGAGAACAGCACAGATCCAGAGCACAAATGGCCTTCCTGCAACGCCCAGGATGAAATGCTGAACTTGGCCTTCACCATTGGCTCCTTCCTGCTCAGTGCCATCACGCTGCCCCTGGGAATTGTCATGGACAAGTACGGCCCTCGCAAGCTGCGGCTGCTGGGCAGGTGGGTGTGCAGGGCTCCAGGGCTGGGCTGAGGCCTCAGCTCCCACCCAGGCTGGGTGCTCTGCCTCTTGTGGGGTCCCTGCAGCCTTGGGAAGTGTCTGAGGGATGGGGCTGGGAGCTGCTGGGAGCTGGTGCACAGGACAGCAGAGCAGCTCTGGGGTGATTTCAGCCAGCACAGTGAATTGCTCCACAAGGGAAGGGCCTGGAACTCCATGTCCACACTTCAGCTCTCCAGTGCTGCTCTGTGATCCCTGTCCAGATGGAGCCTGGAGGGAGAGCAGAGTCATTTGTGAGTCAGGGAGGGTAGCTTTCTCCTTGGGCTGGGAGCTATGTCTTGAGAGGCACAAAACCAAGATGTTACATCATTGTTTGCAGGCTGGGGAATTAACTCAGGGATAAACATGTCCTGTTGCCTTTCCCAGGGCCCTTCTCTTCCATGTGGTGTGTGTTGCTTTCTGCCTCAAACAGCAAGGTTGTCAGCTGCTTCTGTCATGGCATGTAGGGATTAGTGACTTTTGGGATCAGTGGACCCCAGCACTGTTTTAATTGTGAACTTGATGAGAGACCAAACTGGCCTGTGGGCAGAGTGGGAAAAACAGGGCAAGTCTCTGAGTCAGACCCTTCCAGAGAGGAGTTGAGTGCTGGGGCTCAGGACAAAGGCTGCTGCTGCCTTTGGTCACCTTGAGGTGAGGGCTGGAAAAACTCTGTGCTGGAAAACCAGTGGGAATTTGGGTCCAGACAGAGCTGTGTCAGTGCTGCAGGAAAGGTTCCTGCCTCAGCCCTTGTGCAAGGCTTCCTGTAATACTTGTTTGCCAGTAACGTTTGGGTATTTCCCTGGATCTTTCTTTCCGAATTGCCAGTTTCCCTCCCTCTTACAGAAACTGCCCTGGGAGGCACTGAGGAGGTGGAAGCAGCTGTAATTTACTGTGGGTAAGGCTGTTGGTGAGAAACTCATGGCTCTGGTTCCCTTTCAGTGCCTGCTTTGCTGTGTCCTGCGTGCTGATCGCGTATGGTGCCAGCAACCCAGACTGTAAGTTGGCATCTTTCTGCTGAGCTGGGAGCGTTTCAGGGCTGTGGTTTGGGGTTTTTGGGGAAGCAAAAAGTTTAAGCCATCACCCTCCAGTGCTCTACTGGGGTCTTGCTGGGGACACAAGCCAAGCAGTCTGCCAGCCTGAGGGAGCCAAGTGGCTCTGGGAAGGGCTGGTGTTTCACAACACCAAGTGGAGAGTGTGGCAAGGGCCAAACGTCTGAGATACCCAGGTCTCTTAGTTTTGTGTTTGGGCAGGGCCAGGTCCTGTGAAGGAGCAATTCCAAATGAGTTCATGGCTTTTTCAGGCTTGGGAAATAGGTTAAGAGCACACAATGTGTAATTGGGTTTTTTTGCCAGAGGTAGATGGAGTTTGCTCCTCAAGAGCAGACACACTTTGGATTTGCTTTGTTCAAGTAAATCTTCCTTTTGAGCCCCATCAGACAAGCTGCACCAGCAAGTCTGATCCGTAGAGAAAAGGAACCCTTCCATCCCATCCTGAGCTCTGCCTTGGAGGAGAGCCCTGTCCCTCCCAGTCTGTGTGGCTGGGGAGAGGATGGGTCAGGAGCAGTGTGCCATGTCCTGAGGGTGTTGATCCACTGAGGTTTTTATGTGTCAGGACCAAAGCCCTCAGGGCTCTGCCTCCTTTCCCTCTGCACCCCAGTGGAAGCTGAGGGCAGGTTTTTTATTGTTGCAGCTCTGTCTGTGCTGATATTCATTGCCCTGGCTCTGAATGGCTTTGGTGGGATGTGCATGACCTTCACATCACTCACGGTAAGTCAAGAGTTACTACCTGACTTCTCTCCCTTGCCCTGGCTGTGAGCTGGGCTGGCAGGAAAGAACAAAGTGGATCTTCTGCCTGTGGCTTGAATAGCACGTGTTTGTGTTTGGTACAAAGGGTCAGTCACCCTTGGGAGTGAGTCCTTGGTTGTTATTCTAAAGCTTGTTTTCCCCAATTTTTTTTTTTCACCTGCCCTTTGCATCTCAGGTGAAGGTGTGAGGAAAAAAGGAAGTGTTTTTGTCTAGGGCTCATGATGTGCCTGTACATGCAGTGCTCAGCTACTTGGCACAGGCTTGGACGTGTGTTTGCACTGGATTTAGCACTGGCATAGTGCAGGAAGAGTCAGCAGGGCACAAACCCTTGCAGCTGGGTATGACCAGCTTTCTGCAAGCCCTGGGAAAATGGTTCTTGATCACAAAAGCTTTTGCTTGTCAGAAGGAGGAGAGTCCCTTACAGGCATCCTTGGAAATGCTGTGTTGTTGGGTGTGCACAGTCCACTTGGATGTGTTCAGGATTGTATGGAAAGCTTTGGTCAACAACTCCCAGCTGGATCTTGGGGTTCTTTCTGCCTGGAGGCAGAAGCAGTATCATTCTCCAAATAACTGCTTTATTTTCTGCCTCATTACCCTGATTGTTGTCAGTGTGGCTCAAACAGGGCTGGGTGGAAAGTCGCCCAGAAAACAACCCTGGGAAGCACTGGTTTTTATTTTTTTTCCCTGAGCTGTAGTTGAAAACTTTCAGATTTGGACTGCACTGCCTTGAACTTGCTGTTGAAGCAAAACTTCCTGTTAAAGTTACCCCTAATTTAACAGGGCTTAGACACTGGCTGAACAAGGCTTAGACACTGGCTGAAGTTTCTGAGACATAAATTTGGCAGAGGCTGGCTTTACAGAGCACTCTGTGTACCTTGGTTTTGCTGTTGCTTTCAAACTCCTGTGCAGATGTTGTTCTCTCCTTCCTTCACTGGAAGCCTTGGCTGTGACTCCAAGGAACTTTGGGCCAAATGTCACCCTGCCACACTTCAAATCACAGCAAGGAGGAGAGGAGCACATCAGTGGAGCTGTGGGAGAGGAGAGGATTCCCATCCTGCTGCTGCCAGCTTTGGTTATTGTCTCTCTGGGTGATTATTAAGGGGTCACAGATTATTTTAGAGCCACTGGAGTGAGGGCAGGATAGGGCAGGAGTAGATGGGATGTGCTGTACTGTGGCTTTTAGCAGCAGAAGTATGCAAAGCCACTTATTAGTGCCCTCATTAGTGAGCCAGTTGTGCAGTGCCAAGGAAGAGCAGCAGGAAGAAGGGCAGATGTTCCAAGAGGAGATGCAGGCCTTGGGGAGGCCTGAGCAGGCAGAGATGCTCTGAGGTCACACAGCTCCTCAGGTGGAGCCCATCCCCTCTGGGCTGCAGCGTGTTCTGCAAAGAGCTGGGGTGGCTTCAGGCCCAACTCCTGCAATCCAGAGGCAATTGTAGCTGCTTGTGCAGCTGCACAGAGGCATTTCAGTACCTGAGGCTTGTGAATGTGATTAAAAATAGCCTAAAGTGGGAGGGAAGCACTTCTTCACCTGCACCACAGCGTAGCTGTGCTGCAGACTGTCAGAACCAGCTGTATTTTGGTTGTTGGCAGCTTACAGCTTTATCACTCTGCCTGCAAGCTGCACTTTGGTGTGTCAAGAGCCATCTTCTGCTGCCACAGGGTGATATCTTGTGGATTCCTTCCAGCTGTGGCCCCTGGAGACAGGGAGGGACATAGGGACAAGCTGGTGGCCTGGACACGCTGTGCTCTGCCTTGTGCCCAGAGGGGATGGGCTGGACACTGAAAGGGGACACTCCAAAGAGCTCTGTGAGGGGCTGGACAATGAAAAGGGACACTCCAAAGAGCTCTGTGAGGGCCTGGACAATGAGAAGGGACACTCCAAAGGCCTTTGTGAGGATGTTCATTAGTGAGGACAGCCCTGCTGGGCCTCCCTGTGCCAGGGGAGCTTGGTCTGGCTGCCGAGCACACACAAGTCACAGCAAGGTGACTCCCTGCTCCTGCCAGTTGCAGGTGACCTCAGATGCTGCAGGAAATGGGTCAGACCCACTGGTGCAATGATCCTTGGCCACCCCAGGCAGGTTTTGGGTGCTGCTTCATGGCAGGGTGTCCCTGAGACGCAGCTCATGGGGCTTCAGGTGGTGACATGTCCTGGGACATGGTGTGAGCCGGTGGCAGGGACCCTCAGACAGGGATAAAGGGGATCTCAGAGGATTAGAGCCTGGGACAGTGCTCCACAAAGCTTTGCCTCTTGAGTTAAAGCCTTTTTCAGTAACAAGTCCCCAGGGTATCATGAAAGCACATGGCAGGCTGTGGAGCCAAAACAAGCTGCTGTTCCTGGGTGCCTCGGCTGTGGTTTGGGGAGGAGGGGGCAGCCAGCAAATGGTTCCCAGTTCTGGGAACAAGGTCAGCCTGTGCCTGTTGTTAAAATGCAGAGGGGAGATTTCTGCCTCGTGACTTGGTCTTGGCCAATATAAGTGAAGATTGGAAATGGAAACAGATCTGTGCTGGTGGCTCTGACAGCAACACAGGAATCTGGCTCTGGTTCTGCTCCGAAGCTATTTCATGCAAAGAAATAAACATGTGTGATAAATTACCACAAAGAGCCTTTTATAGATTGTTCTCTGTCCTGTTTTCCTTTCAAAGAATTACAGCTGCATTGCTCTGATTTTTTTCTGCTGCAAATGGCCCCCTTTAATCAGAAAGGGCGGGTGGGGGGAATCTCTGTAGGGAATCTTTGCTTGGAAATATTAAGAAAACTTAGGTCTCTGTGAGCTTTTGTTTGTTGGAGAATGGGAACAGGAGTTTCCATATGCTTTGGGCAGAGGGGGCAGTTTGAGGCTTTCCTGGAGAACATATTTTTAGTGTCTGTATAACTTCCAAATACACCCCCAATAGGGAAAACAAAGTTTAATTGAACAAAAATACCATTTTTTCAGTAGTCTAGTTCTCAATGCCTTGATTTTTTCCACTGTTCTTGCAAGAGGAGGGAAGCTGGGTTTGGTAGCAATACTGTGCTATCTTCTGTATGTAGAATGTCTCCAGGGAAAAGCTGGAAAACAATATAAATTATTTTAAACTCACTGTAGGACAGTTGAGGAAAAAAAAAACCTGCAAGAGGAAATGATTTATCAGTTTAGGATTACAGACCTTCAATAAAGGACTCCAGTAAAAAACAGTTACGTGTGGCAACACTCACTGGGTTTCTTTGTGACAGGGCATAAAGTTAATAGTACATTGAGTATTAGTGACCTTTAAACAAGAGGCTTAAGAGTTTCTGTCGTCATAGGTCTTGCAGAATTGGAGCTGTCATACCAGAATGGGCAGAAGTTAGTGGAGGAGTCACTTCTGGCCTGAGGGGATGAGATCAGAATGAGGATTAGATCCTTTTTGGTGGCAGAAAAACAGAGCTCACTTGCTCCGTGGCTTGTGTTTTTTGTTGGGGTTTTTTTCTGTTGTTTTTTTTTCCCTCTCTGTGGTTATTTTTTTTTTCCAATGCTTGCTGCTATAAAGACAGCATGAAAAATGACTTGGTAAATATTGCCTGTTATTTTAGTAGCTGGTCTTTAGATGAGACCTTCACAGGCACTGCCACTGCACAGTCTGAGAGGTTTTCTGTTTTGAAGGGACTTTTCCCTCTTCATCTCCCCTCTGCCCCTCCAGGTGGTCCCACATTTCCCTTCCTTCCAAGTGCTCAGTGTTTGCAGTTTCTGCTTCGATTGGGCTGGATAAGACATTAAATCTCTTCTGTCCAATTTTTTTAATCTAGCTGCTTGCTTGGTGCCAAATTGGATTTTAGGAAATCTTTAGCCTTTCTAAGACTTCAGTCCCAATCAAGGCAGAAGCAGCCTTGGGTTCTCCTGCTCATGGCTGCCTGCTCTGTGTCTCCAGTAGCCCTCAGAGCAGGAGGATCCACCTGGAAGTTGCTTGCCTGCCGTATGAAAAAGGCTTTTTGTGGACTCTGGATCTCTGGGGAAAGCCAGCCCGAGCCAAGAAGCAGCTGTGTTTGTGCAGCTCCTGCCCTGCCCTGAGCTCCCCAGCAGGAGCAGCAGTTCTGTTGTAATTTCTGGATGTTTATTTTAGGTTTGGGGTGTTTGGGACCAAGCGAATGCCCAGCCCAGTGACAGTGACCAGCCTATTTCTCTGCAAGGCTCAGATATCCCACTCCGCAGCTGCTGCTGCTTTCTGGGAGTGTGTAAATTTAGGCCACTGCTTCCAAGAGGAGATTTTTCAGTGCCTGGTAACAGACCTTTGGATCCTTTAGCCGTTTCCTGTCTGCAGCTCCCGGGAGCAGCCTGCTGCTGGCAGCGCTCCCGCATGCGGGGATCGGCGATGGGTGTGGGGATGCTCCGCAGAGCAGCGCAGCCTCTGCTGCCTCCTCCTCCTCCTCCTCGAGGGTTCATGGGCAGCATCAGGCTCAGCACATCATTCCTGCTGCTCCCCAGCCCCGGGGTTATCTGAGGACCTGGAGCCTGCAGTGCATAGGAAGCTCTGCAGTGAGGCACAGGGATGATAAACAGCCAGCTGGGCCTGGAGTGCTCCTGCACAGGAATACTTGCCTTGGAAACACGCCGTGACACAAGGCAGATTTGCTTGCCTTATATGCTGCTCCTGGGAAAGATGGATTTGTTTTCCCAGCAGTGCAAGGGGAGTGTGATGGCAGCATTTCTTGCTCAGGCTGATATTCTCTGAATCATTTTGTTCAGCAGCCTCTTTGCACAGAGGGAGTGCTGCTGGTGCTCTCAGTCCTAGAAGGCATCTGCAGTGTCCTGCTTTGAGGCCCTCTGAGGCTGACGTGGTAGTGATGCCTGAGTGGATTTGGGGAGAAAGTGACCCAAAAAAAAGGAGGTGAGAGGGAAATCTGCCAGCCTGCAGCAGAATCTCTGCCCATTGACCAGCTTCAGGAGTATCAGCCCAGCTCTGATAGCCTGACAATTTCAGTGCTTCTCCCTGTAATTTCCAGTTTCCAGGCCAGCATTAGTGAGGGATGGAAACTTGTTCACTTCTGGTTGCTTAGGAAAACAGAGTTCCTCCTTTCCCAGGAAGGTCTCCCAGCTATTTCTGCCTGCCCCACTGTGCCTTTGGATCTTGAGTGGAAGCAGGGGCTGGAGAGCCATCCTGGGAGGGATTTTGCTGTTCTGGTGACAGAAGTGGCTGCTGTGAACTGCTGCTGGCTGTCCCTGCTGAGAGCTTTGCTTTCCCAACAGATCCTTGCAGAACCAGCCTGGTCTGCTCTCAGCAGTGCCAGCACTCCTGATGGGAGCCCAGGCAGTGAAGTGGGGTGGGAGGCAGGAAGAGCAATGTCAGGTGTTGCTTGCAGCAGAGCTCGGTAGCTGTGCTGAGCAATAAATCCTTGGATATCTGGTGTTTGTGATTCCTTTCCTGCACCTAGCTCTGGGATAGTGTGCTGAGGCATCTGAGCCATCCCAGTGATGCAGAAGTGATCAGCAGAGAGAGTCTGCTGCCACAGAAGGAGCCATGGAGATGGCTAGAAATGGAAATGCCAACAGCAGCAGCACCATTTGTGCTTGTCTCTGTTCCTTCTTGTTATAACAGGAACTTTCTGGTCTGCTGCAAAGGATTTGGGTGCTGACCCAAGGTGCACAAGCAAAGCTGGCAGTTCAAGGTGTTGCAGGGTGTGTTGAAGACTGCAGCCTGTGTCTAACAACCCTTGATTAAAAAGAGGGTGATAAACAGAGAATTTGGGCACGTGTTGGTGGGAGAGGAAAAGTGGTGGCTGCAGGTTTGGGATAAGGAACTCTTAAAGAAAACTGGAGTAAATGCTCCTTTGCTAAAGGTGACCAATGCAAAATGTGCTGTCAGTCTGGAAAGAAGCAGCATCAATAAGCACATAAATCTTGGACTGTAGACATTCCCTGTCTCTGGAGACACCAGTGCAACCTGCAGAGTAATATCTGGAAGAGCTAAGTCATGTCTGAGTAAAACTGGCTGCTTCACATTCTGGTATCCAGGAGAATTAATCCTAAATGCCAATATCTTCTCAAGAAAGTCCCGTTCTCTTGGCAGCAACCTGTTTCAACTGATTTTTCTCTCTCCCCAGCTGCCCAACATGTTTGGTGACCTTCGTTCCACGTTCATTGCTCTGATGATTGGCTCCTATGCTTCCTCTGCTGTGACTTTTCCAGGAATCAAGGTGAGGCTGTGGGATCAAGGCTCCTGACTGGTGGTGTTGTGCTGGCATCTTGTCCTGTTTAGCAATAATGTGGCAAGAAAGAGGGACTATTTGCTAAAGCACGTTTTTAGAGATGTGCATTTGCAAGATTCAGTTCCCATCTGTATTAAAGACTTCCCAAGTGACTGCCTCAGGAATGCAGCAGATAGAAAATTGTAGAAGTGAAAAACTAAAGATCTTTTTTAGAGAAGGTTGCTTTGTTAATCTCTAAGGAGTGTGTATATATATTTTTTATTTTATTTTCTTTAATACACATGTATATTTTATCTGTGTGATTGTCACCAATGGTTTGAACATAATTTATGGCTTGTAAATGGCACTGAAGGGATGAGAGCTGGGCACCTGGGCTGCCTGGTTCTGAATCAGGGACGTTTCATTGCATCTCAGGTGTGCAGGGAAGTTCCTGCCAGTTTTCCAACACAGAATTGTTTTTTGTTACCAGTTGAGTTTAACCCATTTTAAGTGTATCACGATGTTCTTTCCCAGTTCTTCTCAGACCTCATTCCAAGAATACTTTGAAGCATCTTTCTGCTCCTGTAGCCTAAACCATATTCCCTTGTGATTTCCAGGTTATATATGACTTTGGGGTCTCCTTCATCCTTATTCTGCTTGTCTGGGCAAGCTGTGCAGGACTTGTTTTCCTCAACTGCTTCTTCAACTGGCCTCTGGAGCCTTTCCCAGGACCAGAAGACATGGACTACTCGTAAGTTTCCAGGGCTAATCCCATTCCTAATCCTCTAGGAACAAAGAATTTGGAGGAGCAGACAGGGAAGCCCTTGCATGTTGTTTATTGCTGCCACCTCTTAGGCTGAGGATTTATGCCTGCCACTAGCATGTGAATACCTGTGGGAAGTGGAACTTTCCAAACTGTGGGAATTACAGAGGAAAAATGACCTGTTCCTGGTCAGGAGTATTTTTGTATTGATTTATGCCAAGTTGGCCCAGGGAAAGGAGCTCAGTGTGCTCTGGATTGAAACCATTTGTGGGTCTTTAGATGGAAACCAATGCCTTAAATCCACAAACAGCCTTTCTGACTCCTGCAACATTGCTGCCTCTGATTCCTCACCCTGTGTTGCAGCTCTCACTCTCTTTGCAACCCAACAGGGTGAAAATAAAGTTCAGCTGGCTGGGATTTGACCACAAAATCACTGGGAAGCAGTTCTACAAGCAAGTGACGACCGTGGGGCGCCGGCTCAGTGTGGGGAGCTCCATGAAGGGCCCCAAGGAGCCAGCAGCTTTGCAGGAGAACAACAAGCTCTGTCTGTCTACAGTGGACCTGGAAGTGAAGTGCCAGCCTGACAGTGCAGGTGTGGTTCTGTGGGTGCCCCCAGGGTTGCTTGTGCTGGCACAGGCCCCTTGGCCTCCCTGCTCTGCCCCAGACCTGTTTGTAAGGGAGCAATACGTGATCCAGGTGTTGCCAGGGCCTCGTGCCAGCCACCAGGACTGGAATACAAGCTGAGTTATGTAAGGAATCCTTGCCTGAATACATGTGGTGGGGGCAACAGGAGGTGTGTGGTGTGGCTGCAGGGGCACAGGGCAGGTGGTCACTGCTGGCTCTGAGGTTGATTGTTGCCATCATGACCAAGCCTGCTTTACTCAGGGGCACCATTGAATGGTTTGACTTGGAAGGGACCTTAAAGATCATTTCATTCCACCCCCTTCCACCAGAACAGGTTGCTCAAAGCCCTGTCCAACCTGACCTTGATGGTGAAAGCAAATGGTTTGAGGCTCCTTTTTTGTTCTAATCTGCTGAAGCAGGCCAGTCTTCCTTCCTGCTTCCTTGCCCCAGTCACTGGAAACTCCAAGCATGTGCAGCTGTTGATTGTAGGAGTTTGCAAGGCACCAGATGATCTCCTTGGAGCTGCCACTGGCACTTCTCAGCAGGAGAGAGACTACTGGGCAGAACTGTAAATGTTTGCCAGGTTGTATTGTCTTCTTCAGAGACTGTTATTCCTTCTGCAGCTACTCCCTCCTTCATGAAGAGTGTCTTCAGTCCCATCCTGTTGCTCAGCCTTATCACCATGTGTGTCACTCAGCTGAGGCTCATCTTCTACATGGGAGCCATGAACACCATCCTTGAGTTTCTGTCTGGGGACGAAAGTCAAGGTAGGGGAACCTCTGGAGACCTTTACCTGCTTCCCTGGGGCTGGGAGCTGACCCAGACTTGGTCAGTGGAGGCTGAACACCTGATTACTCAGCAGATACTCTGTGTAGGGCAATCCATGGTGTACAAGTGCACTGACAGCTGCTGGGAGGGTCCAGGGAAGGGCTGGAACCAGCCCAGCACAGAGGGGCAGTGAGGTAGACACTTGAATGTCAAGCTAATTTTAGCCCTGTGTCTGTCAAATCCTACCCCAAGCTATTTCCCCACATAGGCTGTTGCAAGTAGCCTCTTGGGGTGGACTGTGATAATTTTTATTTTAACTGGAAAACCTATTTCATCAGGTATTTGCTTAACTTATCCCAAGCCAGCAGGGAATGCAGAGCAGCTGACTCTCATGAGTAATGCTTGGACTCGGTGCCTCAGCCCAGCACCCGGGGGTGGGAGAAGTGAAGTCAGAGCTGGCTTTTTGTGCAGCTTGGTGGGTGCTGGGGAGCTCAGGGTGCTCCCTGTGCTGGACTCCCTGCATTTATAGTTCTGATGAAGTTCATGGAGCAAACAGGAAAGAGTATGTTCATGTACTGTTGAAAATACCCGGGATTGCAAAACAGGACTTGGCCTTTCTTTTTTTTGTGTTGTTTTTGTCCTTTGTAGTAAGATCCAGTTTGAACTTGTTAAATCTGGATTGCACGAAGCTGATAAATCAAGAGGCACTCCTCTGAAAACAGGAGTGAGCTCTGGGGGAGGGAAGGAAAGTCAGGAAACTCCAAGTGCCCTGGCATTCCCTGAATTGCTTTGTTTCTTGAGCCTCTGACAGCCTGCAGCATTCAGCTCTTTATCTCCTGGCTCAGGAACCAGCTTAGACATTAAACAGCAAAAGAGTACAAACTTCACACTGCCTACCTTTCCCAACCCTGCTTCCTTTTCTGCTTACCCTGTAACCCTGACACTGCATTTTTAAAAAATTACTATTTATTTTAGTACTGGCTTGCTGAGCTCTTTTAATTTTCCTTTCTTTCCTTCTCCCCTCCTTGGAATTTTAGAATTACTATTAACTATATAAGCTGCCAATTCTGCAGCTCCTTGCTAAAACAGGGATTGTGCCCCTTGAGTACACTGCAATTTTTCTGTGCCACCTTTAAGATTTCTTCCTATTTTTTCCCTCCTCCCCCTGAATGTAGCCTGGGCTCATTGCAGTGCAGTCGCTGTCTTGGCGTTTCCATGGCATCAGCAAAACAGTGGTATTGTCTGGTCTCAGCAGTGTCAGGCTCTGCTGCAAGAGCAGTTCCAAGGCACGTGCAGCTCTCTAGAAATGTAATCTGTGTGTGCATCAGGAGAGGATGAGGGATGCTGCTCCCTCACATTCCTCAGTTCTTCCTGCATTTATTCCCTTGGGTGGGATTTGCTCAGGGAGCTCCCTCCACCTGCAGCTGCCCTCGGGAGCACTGAGCAAGGGAAGAGGAGAGTTGAGTCAAACTCTGCAAGTGTTTGGCCAAAAAAACCCTTAAATATTCCCAGGCACAGAACAGGAGAGAAGGATGTGGGGGAAATCATGCAGATAAGTAGTGAAGTCTTTAATTGCAGTGAGGCACAGTGTCCTTGGAAGTTCTTTCTGTGCAGGTTATGGTGACTTAGACCTGCCAGGAAATCAAAAGGTGGAGAGAGCAGTCAGCCTGTGGCTACTTATCTGCTGAAACCCCCCAAAAGATAAGGAAGAATTTTAAGGGTTCATTCTGTGTACTTGTGTTGTAGGAAGGCAGGGGAGACTAGACCTGTTATACCTAGAACCTGAAATTTGTCTGCATCCTCTGTAAATTATCACCTTGCTTTCAAATGTGGTGATACTGGGAGACCTTGGGGAGGGAGAATCAGGGCTGGAAAACTCAGCTGTGTGAGGTGCTTGCTTGGAGTAGTTTTGAGGGAAAAGCATCTAGAACAGGGAATGTAAAGGCTTGTGCCCATGTGTGCTTCCCTTCCTAGGTATTCTTGCCTTTTCTCCTCGGGAAAGAATGTTTTTTAGGATGACAGATAAGCTGAAGGGGCCCTGCTGTGTAGCAGCAGCTACTGTCTTCTCTTCTCTTGCTGACCCCATAAATTTCACTCCCCAGCTCGAGCTGGCCTTTGCCCTTGCTGTTTAGAGCCCAAGATTAAGTGTTCGGGATAGCATAAAGAGGCAAAACATGACAGTGTGGCTTGCTGCTTAGCCTCTATTAAAAAATAACCAGACAACAGTAAATCAGCTCCTGCAGTGTTCATAGAGAGTGATGCCACCTGTTTCTCTTGGCTGCAGCAGCTGCTATAATGAGAGGGGCTGTGGGGTCACTCCAGGGCTTGCCTTTGTGGGAGGAACGGGGGCACGAATGTGAGTTTGGAGCTGGAAGGTCCTCTCAGCTCCTTTGCCAGCAGCTGAAGCCAGGAAAAGATCACCAGGTGCCACTCTTGGGCACAGCAGGGCAGCCCTGCTGGGGTTTGCTGCAACTGTGGAGGAGAGGAAGGCTCGTTGGAAACTTTCCATTACCCAGTGGATTTTGGTGGAAATCCTGGCTGCACTGCTTTGGCTAGACTTAAAAACGCTTTGGGAGGGACAAATTAAAATTGGAGCTGTTTTGCTTGCAGGGCTGTAAGCTGTGCTGTGTGCTGAGATGGGCAGTTTCAGAACTACATCCTTATTTCAGAGCTGTGGCACTCTGTGACTCACCAGCCCTTCTGTGTGGGGCTTCCATCGTCACATGGGCTGCCCAGAGGAAGTGGAAAAAAGCCTTGCAGGGTGGGAGAACTGCTCAGTAACAGGAGGGGACAATTTCTTCTGAGTCTGCTGGCATCAGCTTTCCTCAGCAAGCCAAGGAGACACTTCTCTCATCGTTAGCACGAAATTTTCATCACTTGGAGCTCTTTAACAATTGCTTGCAAATGCTGTGGTTTTTTGATGTTCATCTCCCATCCCTCTGCTTCCAAACTTGTCCATCCAGCACAAAGTGGGTTAGTCCTCACCTTCCCAGCCTGATTGTCCTTGCTGGAGCATCCCAGCTGGAGAAGCTGTAGCTGCAGCTCCAAGCAAGGCAGGAGAGGGGATGACTAAAGCAGGTCTGGCTGTGCAGCACATAAAGCTTATAAAACCTTCTCCTGCCAGTCCTGCCCAAAATAAACCTCACTGGCACTAAGCAGGTGCTGTGTCCCCATTTTTGGAGCCCTACCTGCTGCTGCCCAGAGAATTCCAGTGCAGGATCAGAATGGCTGAAGGAAGTGTGCCCAGTATGTCCAGTCTGATGTCTGGAAGGCTGAATGGTGGAGTGGGGCTTTGATGTCTCAACTCTTACATCCATCACTATATTTGCTCTATATTTAAAGAGAGGTGATCAGTAGAGAAAAACATGAGGAGTTTTTTGGATTTTTTTCCGTTTCTTGGACTGACAACAGTTTTTAATTTTATTTTTCCCTGCAGTGGCTCTCTACACCTCCATTTTTGGGGTGCTGCAGCTGCTGTGCCTGCTGACAGCGCCTGTGATCGGGTGCATCATGGACTGGAGAATGAAAGAGTGTGATGATGGCTCAGAAGACAATGAGGAGAGCAACGCTGAGCAGTGCGTAGTGAGCACCACACGGGACATGCAGCCACCTAGCAGGCCCCCTCTGCTCTGCCTTATGTGTTGTGGGATGAAAGACTGAAAAGAATATTGGCTCTTCAGTATAGAAAAGAAAGCCTGAAGGAAGACTTGATAATGGCAGAGGAAAGGAGCAGACTATCTTCCATGTCCACTAAGATCAGTCAAGAAGAGCAAATTTAAGTTGTAGCAGGAGAGGCTCAGACTTCCCTCCTAGCCTAAGAGTAAGAGTAACAGCACTGAAATAATTACCCAGATGTTGCTCAGCTTCCACTGGTGGAGATCCCAGCGCCTCCATAGGCAGACCTGTAGCCAAGCTGGTGTAGATAGAGTTGATGTGACGTGGAGAATCTTGCTGTGAGTTCCAGCAGCTGCTGGAAGTGTTTGTAACACAGGTTTTGCTGTCCTTCCAGAGGTGACAAGAAAAAGAAAAAGCGTGACCGTCAGATCCAGAAAATCACCAACTCCACCAATGCCTTTGTATTCACAAACTTCCTGCTGGTTGGATTTGGCATCACCTGTCTCATTCCTAATCTGCCATTGCAGGTGAGTAGGTGACATGGGTGGGAGGGCTGGCACAATGACAGGACAGTGCCAGGAGAACCTGCTGCTGGTGGTGGCAGGCTGAGACTGGCACTGCTGGGAAACTTCCATGCTGCTTTGGAAGCCCCACTTTTAGAGCAGAAACAAATAACACTGTGCAGCTAAGATCTCTTGGGAGAGAACCTGAACAAGCAGCTGAAGTTAAAATGCCAGTCAGTTCAAAATTTATTTGCCCTTAAAGGTTTCTGCAGCTGGGCCGTGTGGCTACAAATTGTTGCCCACCAAGATCCTCTCAGCAGTGCCTGTACTTGATTTAAACTGGGCTTGATTTAAGCTGCTGAAGGTTGGAAAAACTGGCTGCAAGAAACATAACATGGTGATGTGTACAGCAGGTTATTCCTGCGTCAAAAGCTGTGCCCAATGGTACCTGTGGGATTATAAACCTGTTAAAATATTTATTCTGTGGCACCACCTATTTTTGGCAGAGGAGTTTAGTGTTTTTATGCTATACTTAAACACGCCTTGATGATATAGGCAAACAGCTGCAGTTTGCTCATAGTTGTGTGTTGTCTGCAATAACTTGTGGAAAATTAACTAAATTGGTGGCCATGGAAAAAGCATTGTGATCCTGGCCACTGGTTGCTGGGGACACATCCTTGCAGCAGTGCCACCTACAAGTAGGAGAGGTCTTTGTGTGCAGAGTAAGGAAAAGCAGTGCCTGGAGACAAGGACAAATCTCTTCCCTCGTGCTGCTGTTTCAGGTTTTGGCTTTGGGTTTCCCAATCCTGCCTAGAAAAGAACAGCTTTTAGGAATGGTTGGTGTTGGGGTCTGGCACACCTGGGTGGGTTTCTAGGACGTGACATTTTTCTGCTTCTCTTCTCAGATTCTGTCCTTCATTTTGCACACAATTGTGAGAGGATTCATCCACTCAGCCGTGGGAGGCCTCTATGCAGCTGTGTAAGTCTCTGGTAACCTATAAAATGTGGCTGGCCAGATAAACTGGTTTGGGATGATAGGCTGTCCAGGGGAGGGGGAGATCAGGAATGAGGTCTTCATGGTCAGAGGGGAAAAATGATGCAACTTGTTTCCTCAGTCACCTCTAGGCATGACAATAGCTGGACTGAAGTTCCAGTGCCTTCCTTGTTTAGCAACAGAGACAGGCACAGCTGTGTGTGGGCCTCATGTGAGACTAAACTATTGACACTCAGGTTATAGAGTAAAAACTCAAGGCTTTTTTTTGTCTTGTAATGAGCAGATATGTGCATGTGCCAGGTAAAATATTAACGTGACTGAAAACATCGCTGCTGCTCTCCTCTGAAGTTGACATTGGTAAAACATTGCTCAAGATACCATTAGTGATGCCTCCTCCCTTTCCCAGGACAGATCATCCTTGCTGGTTCCAACTTAGCAAGTTATCAATAGCTGAATCTAAATACTCTCTTCCTCATTAAGCAATGGTTTTGGCTTTGAAAACAGATCTGTCCCTCAGTCCTGAGAGGTTGGACAGAGGAACAAAGAGGAGCTGTTCTCTTTCAGGGAATCAGAGATTTGTTGAGGTGGGAAGGGATCTCTCCAGAGCAAGGTTAGCCAGTGCAGGTTGTCCAGGAGTGCATCTGATTGTGTTCTGAATATCTCCATGGATGGAGACTCCACAGACTCCTTCTGTCAAAGGTTTAGATCCCAGAGCCTGGGGAATCCAGACTAGAAAACACATCTAATACTCTGCTTCAGAAATGCCCAATGTTCTGGTTCCCTGGCAGCCAGAAGCAAAATATATTTGTCTTGGGCAAGGTAAATAAATGTATGTTGCAGTACATATCACCTTACTTGTCAACTAATCCTGTTTGACCATTGCAACTCTGGAACTTCCTGGAGTTGAGGTATTTTTGCTTAGAATGTGACTACTTTGAATATTTGATTTGCTTCTTTCTTTCCAAGTTTAGTTTAATGCCATCCTTTTTAAACACTGCTCAGTCATGGAAAGAGAAAGATGTTAGATGGTTCCTGAAATTTATTTTTCCATTAATATTATCTGATACCCAGCACTTGCCAGTCAACAGTGTTGTTTAGTTTGACATAGGATCAGACTTATCCTCTAGAAAGGAAAACACTAACCTGTTATGCAGGTTTCACTCACTTCCAAAGGGAGCAAATTGTTATGACCAGATGAAAATGATTGCTCAGCCACAAGTGTTGTCATCTGGATAAAGAGGCCCTGCTTTTAACTTGTAAATATCAACACTCTGCTCCCTGTGCAACAGGAACAGGAGTTGTATAAGCACTTCTGCCTGCCCACAGTAGAGCTGCAAACCAAAACAAGTGCTGGATCTAAACGTTCTGAAGTTTGAGAGCTCAGGATGAGAATAGTCTGGAGAAGAAGGCACCGGTGCCCAGCACAGGGGGAATACCCCATAAAAAGGGGCAGTTAGACAGAGAAGGGAGGAGTTCTGCACATTGTGCCTATTCAGGGACTGTGCTCTCAGGTTGGTTGCTGTTGCTACTGGACTGGGAATGTAATCTGACCTGGGTGGTGTGAACAGTCAAGGTGACACATAATAATGTTGTTATTTTCTTTGTTGACAGATACCCCTCAACTCAGTTTGGCAGCTTAACAGGGCTGCAGTCGTTGATCAGTGCCCTCTTTGCCCTTCTGCAGCAGCCTCTCTTCATGGCACTGACGGGACCTTTGAAAGGAGACCCCCTCTGGGCAAGTTCTTCTCAGTTTTAATGTGAAAGCTTGGTGGTTAAGATGATTTTTGGCTCAATTCTTGGGGAAAGAAAAGAAAGGATGGCTGTGCATGGACCAAGGTTAAAAACAGCTGTAATTTTATGTGTCCCTCAGTCTGCTGTTACCTTGGTGCTGTCCCTGTGTGAGTAATGACTCCCTGGGCAGGAAAGCCAGTAACCCTTAATGGTGTATGGAAAGGGAGGAAGGGAATGCTTTCCACTAACAATTTATGTGGTGAGTCAGAATCTGTCAGGTTGAAATGGGTGAGTGTGAGCAGACCTCAAAATTCAGGGAAAATAACTCTGACACTTGAGAGCTATGAGTTTCAATTACCAGTAAATTTTGTTTTGCTGATGCTAATGCCCAAAAAGCCAAATGGCTGTTGGGGACAGGGCTAATGTGGTGTCTTGCTGAGAGTCTGGGCAGCTCAATAAAATCACAACATGGATGGTCTTGGGGAGAATTCTGGTCTCTAGGCTACATGTGCCCACGCCTGTTGCTCTTCAATCAGCCAGCTTAGTGTGAAAGACCTGCAGCTCAAACAGCCCTGTCTGTTCTGTGGAACAAGACTCCCACAGCTGTAATCCAGAGTGACAAACTCTTGCAGCATTTAGCTTGTACACACAAGGTGCTCTGGGCATGAGAGTGTAAATATAAAAACAGTGGAGGATGTTGCCAGCTAACAGCAGGGTGTGTCCTGGTTTGCCCACAGCTGGGTGATGTGGGCTGAGCTCTGACACTGCTGCATGCGTGACTGGGTGCTTGTCTCCTCCTAACCAGCCTAATTTTGGTTTGCTTTCCTCCTGCAGGTGAATGTTGGCTTGCTTGGTTTGAGCCTCCTGGGTTTCTGCCTCCCAATCTACCTGGTCTGCTACAGGCGCAGGCTAGAGAGAGAAAAAAAGCAGAAGATGGAAGATGCCAAACTTTTCTTCAAAATCAATGGCACTCCCACTGAGGAAGCCTTTGTTTAAACTGGTGCTTCATGTACAACCTCCCCTGTACAGGTTCCTACCCTATCCGTGGGTTCTACCTGTGGTGTAAGCCAGGACTTTCCTCCCCTGGCTCTGCCAGTCTTTGCTCATCACTGGAGTGAGGGCTGGACATCACTGACTGAGATTTCCTCAGACATATGGCAGGAGGAGACTTCCCACTCCTTACTCCAAAACACGGGACACTTTTCCTTTTTATAAAGGCCACACAGATATTGTGTCTTAAATTATCCCCTGATCACACTCTCCAGCAGCAGAGAGTTTGCATAGGAAACTGGGGAGAGAAGGAATTAGAGGGATGGGGGAAGAGGGAAGACAGACCATAATTTGAGCTTGCAGATGTAACACACTGATGTCTGCTTTCTCCCCTTCTTCCCCCAACCTTGGCTGACAGT
The DNA here is from genome assembly GCA_013398075.1 of Notiomystis cincta. Taxonomy (NCBI): domain Eukaryota; kingdom Metazoa; phylum Chordata; class Aves; order Passeriformes; family Notiomystidae; genus Notiomystis; species Notiomystis cincta. Next base: position 5,975 of record VZRX01000654.1, on the reverse strand, counting down.
CTCGGATGCAAGCTGCACTCTCCTCCCTCCCCAAGGCTTCATAATGGTCTTTCTGCTTGATGTGTAGCTGGACCCAGTGGTTTTACTGTTTCTCCAGACATATCCCTGTTTCTGAGGCAGGGAAGGGGTTTTTATTCCTATGTGTATGAGCACAGCTTCAGTGTATTGCTAAGTGTTGGCTGCTAGCACTGACAGCTCCCAAACCTTTTATTACTACAAATGACACAGACTGTGAGCAATGGATCTGCCTTCCACACTGAAATGAAGAGCCTATAGTGGACTGCTGGTCCTAGACCAAGCCTTCAGAGGCCTGGAATTCCTCTTCTTCCTGGTTCACAAACTCACCTGTACGTGTTTTAAACTGTCTGCAGTCCTGGAGCCTCTGAGATAAGAATTGGATCCTGTTTACCGATGAAGTGCTTTGAGACTTGTTGCCTTTTGCCTCTTCTTCCCTCTGACATGACCCTGGGAGGGGGAGCAGCAATGTGTATTCAGTAAAGTGGAGAAGCTTCTTGGAGCTGAGTTCTGGGGCTTCAGATCCCTTGGTTGTTCACATGACCTGCTGGTGAAAAGAACCAAGAGTGCAGAACACTCCTTTGTGTCTGGTAACTGGATCCTGTGGACATGTGGCAGGGTGATGTGGTGATGTCATTTTTCCTTTAGCCATAGCTTATTTACCTTGCTATGATAATGGTCACCAAGCTGCTGAGCTAGGTTACTGTGACTGACCAAAATGCTGCCAGTTTGGCTGTTCTAGGAGCCTTCTACACTGTCGATGCTCTGTCTGGACAGAGCACGTGGTGATTGATTGTATGGTGAAGCTGACTGTCAGAGCAATACGTGTGGGTAAAGGTGCCCCAGGCCTGTTCACACCACGGAGGGAATACAAAGGGAATTTTTAACCTGCTTATTTTTATAGAGGTTTTCCTTGTCTAAAGCAGACTTTCTGCCCTTAACCTTCTTGTTGAGGTCGGTAGCTCAGGCTCTGTAGCCCTGTGACCAGTGTTAAGCAGGGAGCAGGACTGTGCCGGGGTGAGATGAGCATCCCCGGTGGGTGCACGGCACCGCCTGCACTGGGCTGAGCTGGTGGCTGCGGGAAGGTTGGGGCAGAAATAAAACAATTTGAAGACCCAGTGGTGGTGTTTTACTGCAAAGCCTGCCAGGGGCTCAGACATTCACCTTCTCTGGGTCTGCTTGGAAAAGTACAAGCGTAGCTCACTGGCGATTAGAAACAGCACCGTGCTGCGATCTTCCTGCGAGGAATTCCCGGGAAGCTGAGCGTTCAGCCCTTCGCTGGGGGTTGGAGGAGACAGAGCCTCAGCCCGGGCAGGGCTCCACCGTTCCTGGAGAGGCGAGAGCCGCGCGGGTCCCTGGCTGGGGCCGGGGCCGCGCCGTGGGCCGGCAGCGCCATCTCGAGTCGCTGCTCCTGCGGGCGGGGCCGCTGCTGCTGCTGCGCTCCGCGGCACCTTTGAGGCTCCTGACACTCCTTTCAGAAGGATTGGCCACTTGAGGCATTTACACACTTGTGATTTTTCTTTTTTTAATGTGTTGCCTTTATTAAATGTGTTTGTTTCAGGACAGCCTTACTGCCTGCTGTTAACACTATACTCTTCTGGAAGTTTGTCTTTTGGTGATGATTTAGTGACCTTTCCATCTTTTCTTTGAGCAATAATTAAGAATGCAGAGTTTTGATTAATTTTCGTGGTCACCTGTCTCAAGTACACGTTCAGAGACGCACCAGCAGTGGCACAGCCTGCCTAGATTGCCAGAGGGCTTTCTGCAGATTTCTGCATTTTATATTACAATACTTCTAAATGTTTTGAGAAGAGCCCTGCTCTTGCTCAGAGATACTTGTGAGATGACAATGACAGATAAGTATCAGGTGAGTGAGCCTCTATCCATAGTCTGTGTCCTAAAGCAAAGTTGGAGGGTGTTTTGTGTGCTAACCCAGCATCACCTCCACGTCAGTTTCAGAATTAAATGTGATTGCTTCCACTCTTATGTCACTTAAATGCCTGTTACAAATATCTCAGCAAAATAGTGGAAAAGAGAGTGGCATATTTTAATCAAGTCTTAGTGGAGATGCTGCTGCTTTTTTAATTTAGCTGCACATTCTTTAAAGAACACACTTTTATTTCTGCCATCTACCTCCCTACTGCAGTTCCCAGTTCCTGCCCTTTATGAGGGATACCTTCAAATCCAGTTTCCTCTGATAAACTGGTGAATGTGTGTGCTTCATGTCTGCTGCTGTGCCACGGTGTTCAGAGGCTGCTGGTCAGCTGTGAGGAGAGCTCATGCCCTGGTGGGTGCACAGGGAGGTTTTCAGGGTTGAGCAAGCAAAGGGGAACATGTTCTCGGGCCATGGAAAGTCAAACTGTGGAATTCCTTGCAGCAGAATGTAGTGGGGAACAGAAGTATAATTTGTTAAAAAGGCTGGTTAAACAATGATCTGATGCATTTGCTAACTCAGGGAGATTTTAAGTTGCTGTAAATAAGAAGGTTGTGCCAAGGAAAGATACTTGTCTGCATGTTCTGTCTTGTAAGAATTGGTCAAAGATCAAGAAAACACGCTGGGCTAAAATGAAACACTACTCTGATCTAACGGGGTGAAATTTATTCTGACAGTTGTGAACCAAGCTGATTTCAAGAGCAGTCCCAAACTTACCTATCAAAAACCTGCATCTGCAAGATGTGCAAACACTCTACTGATTTTGGCATAACTGCTCCAGAGCTGCACCTCCTGCAGCAGTGGGGTGCTTGGAGGGCAATATTCTGCCCTCAGATTCTTCTAAACATTGCTTTGTACAGTGCAGAAACACAGCTGGGGTGGGGTCCTGTCACCTGTGGTTGATCAGGAGCAGTTTGCCTCATCCTTTGATGCTGAGGGAAATGCAGTTGTGTGTTACATACATTTGGAGTGGGAACCAGCACTGCTGCTTCCCAGCCGAGGGCCAGGACAATTCCTGGTGCACTCCCTGTGTGCATGAGCCACCTTGTGGGAAAAGCAAAGAGGCTACCAAAGAGTGGAGAGTTTGCATCAATAATGCATTTCTGTATAACTCAAATATAGGTCAATGTCTTTAACTGCTTCCAGCATTCCTAAATGATGAGTCTGTAGGACCTGGGGGGTTTTTTAGCCCTTTGAACCTGCTTACCCCGATCCATATGGGAAGTGCAAGGAGGGGGTGGCCATGGGAAAGACCTCCATGGAATCATCCCCAACTGAATGTGAGGAAGCAGAAACCTGATCTGTGGGTACCTGCTGTTTGTAGGAGCCCTCAGAGTCAAAGGTGTTGCTGTGTAAAGTGATTACACCTTCTGGAGACACTGCTCCCAGGCTCTGCAGCCTCTCACATGCATTTAATCTGCATTTGTATTAGGAAAAAAAAAATTAAAAACACGGAGTGAGGAAGGGAGGGTGACAGCTTTTTGCTTTCACTAATCTGTCAGAACTTAAGCCCTGTTGACACAGCCTTTAAAGCACTAATGCAATGACACTATGGCAGAAGTAGCAGAGAAAATCTGTGCTGTTCTGCTTAATAGGACACTTACACTGTGATAGTCACTGAGTAAAGCTATATCTGCATCCTTGAGGTGAAACTGGACAGAGGTCTGAGGAAAAAAAAGGGGCAAATCTTGCTGAGACACCAACTTAACTGCAATGCTGCTACAGCAACTGAAATGTTCAACTCCCACAGCAAAGCCTGGCCTCTTCATGGTCTGTCTGCAAAGGAAAATTGCAAGATAATGAGATTTTAACGAAGCCCGTAAATCACTAAAATGTTTTCAAGTAGGAGATTCCCCTCTTGACAGGCTGATGAATTTGGAAAATATGCTACAAAATGTAAAGCAGATACTGTAGGGTAAAAGGAATGAAATCTTTAAACTATATGTATTTGCTACTCCTTTTTTTCCCCTTTGAGTTTGAGGTTTTTTTCCTGCATCTGCAGAGCTTTTTGGTATTCCTGACACCCTGGTTTAGAAGTGCAAATTGCTCATAATGGAAAACAGTATTAGAGTAGGATTCCTGATGGGAATGGGCTGGTTTGGGTTTTTTTAATTAAACGAAAAAAAAGGCCACTTCTGATTTATAATTTACAATGTTACCTTTTCTGGAATAGCTGAAACAATGATGTGTTATGTAGCTGCAGTCTTACATGTTAATTATAAAGCCCACAGGTCCTTGTTTTCCTCCTCGTGCTGCCAGCCTGTCTCTGCGCAATCTGTTTTTGCCAGGTGTCCTGTGCTTCACGTTGTCATCCTGCTGCTGTTTGTCACTTCCTTGTGCCTGACCCTCTGTCATCTGCTTTTTATTCTGGAGACAATCCCCTCTTTCAGAAAACCCACTCTAGAACCTGCCAGCATTACCTCTCCCACCTTTACCTCCCCACAGAATTTTTTGTAGCTTTTGCCGAAGTCGAATTGTAAACTCCTGGGGGCAGGCCTGTGTCATCTTCTCTGTGTTTGTAAGCTGATGTGCACTCTTGCAGTACTATCTCAAAATAAAGTGATAACAAGTTAATCATTAGTTTTCCTTCTGAGGATGAACGTAATAAAAGCATTGGTTGCTTCCTAACGAGATTATGGAACAATGAATGCTTTATAGGGTGGCATCTGCCAAAGGGCAGGACCCAGGTTGAATATTTCCTTGACTCTTTCTTCTCTAGGTTAGGAGCTAACAGCTAATGCCAATTAAATTTTTCTTCTCCAATGGAGTTTAATCTCTGAGAAAAAAACCCCAAACCCTGTAGATGGCAGGTTGAGAATGAGATCAAGCTCAGCTATGCAGTGTGAACTGCTGTCAAACAGTGAAAAATGAACAATGTGGCCTTGGATGGGAATACAGGTGTCAACAGCAAAGCTGCACATCTCAGTTATCCATGCCTTAGCTTGGTGATGCTAAATCTGTGGTGGTTTACTTTTCCAATCCAATAATGAGAATCATTAAAAATGCCATAAATCATGACCTAGTGACAAGGTGAAGCCTATGACCTGAAGCCACTCACCCTGTGTGACTGTGGCACTGACTTATCCCCTGGCTATTTGCGTTAATACCCTGGTCACTCGTCATTCCCCATCCCTACCCTCCCAAAAGAGGGGGGCCACGAACTCGACAAAAATACTGGAGCACCTCCCCTATTGAGACAGGCTGAGAAATTTGGGTCAGTTCAGCCTGGAGAAGAGAAAATTGTGTGGAGACCTCACAGCACCTTCCAGTATCTGAAGGAGCTACAGGGAAGCCAGAAAGAGACTCTTCATCAGGCACTGTAGTGATAGGACAAGGAGTAATGGCTTCACACTGGATGAGGGGAGATTTAGGTTCCCTATTGGGAAGAAATTCTTCCCTGTGAGGGTGGGGAAGCACTGGGGACCCAGAGAAGCTGTGGCTGCTCCATCCCTGGAAGTGTCCAAGGCCAGGCTGGACAGGGCTTGGAGCAACCTGGGATAGTGGAAGGTGTCCTTGCCCATGGCAGGGGCTGGAACCAGAGAATCTTTGGGGTCTCTTCCAACCCAAACTGTTCTGTGATTTAAGGAGAACCTGCTGGTGGCAGGAGGGAGACTTCTTGGGAACCCCAGTCTCGAGCTAAAACAAGGAGCAACCACACTGTTTACACCTCTTGAGAGGACCTAAAGGAGCAGCTATAGTTTAAAATGAGTTGATGAGCTGATCCAGAAAACCCTGAGGGCCCGCCAGCCAGGAGACCCTGCCAGCGGCACTGCTGGGAAGACTGCGGCATTGCTCTGGGAAGGCCAGCCTTAAAAGCTGAAACAGCACCGCGCGGTTTACACCTCTGGAGAGAATTAAAAATAAAAAAGGGGAAAAAAACACCTAAACAAACAAACAAAACAAAAACCACCAAAAAACAGGCGTTTTAGTTTAAAACGTCAGCGCCGGCCCAGGAAGGAGCCCGTGAGGGAAGCGCGGGCCGGCTGAGGGAGCCGGGGGGCGGGAACAGGCGGCCCCGCCCCGCGCG
>VZRX01000653.1:0-56998 GCA_013398075.1 Notiomystis cincta | reverse complement strand
ACAATGCAACCCAGGACAAAGTGCAATGCTGGCCCCACAGCCTTCCACTACACCCCAGGCTTTGAATTACAGGTGTGAGCTTTGCATCCTCTGCAGCTTTTCAGGGACTGAGTGGCTCACTGAGAAATAAACAAAAGTGAAGGGTTGGTCCCCTTGGCTGAGTTGCCCTGGGGCAGGGCTGTGGCAGCAGAGTGCCTGTGGTGCAGGCCAGCCCCAGGGGCAGGACCTGGGTGCCCACCCCCTGTGTCAGGACACACATGCAGTGTGGCAGCGATAGCCACAGCGAGGCAGCTTGCAAGGCCAGTCCTAGGGAGATGCATCAGGGCAGCACAAGACTGCATAGTCCTTGGAGATTTGGGTTATTGTGCTTCTGTTTTTCAATAGTATCCTGGATCCTCGAAAGGTTTTCACAATAAGAATAGTGTAGCCTTATTTTTTTAATCTATGTTTTGTTATACATTTGTGTATTTCTCTGGGTTACAGGATTTAGCATCCTGCAGTCTACCCCTGAGCTGCCTTCCTGGGCTCTTGAATTTTAACGTAGAAAAAGAAATCTTGTGGAATAACTGCCAGAAATAACACACTGAGTCACTGTTAACATGGATGGAGGGGTTTCTCTCCTCTCCACCTCCAAACATACTGGCACAAGAAGGGAAGAAGCCACGGTCCTGAGGCCAGGTTCTTCATATTTGCAAGTGGCAAAGTTCCCTGCTGCTGGGAACTGGGCATAGCATGAGACCTGGGTGCAGACTATAACCTCCTCCTGAATACCAGGCAGCTCTTACAGACATCTTTTTCACCCTATGAGCTCAGGGTGGGCTCCTAAATGCATCAAGAAATCTGAGGAGTCTCAGTGCAATTTATTGGGGCAATTTAAAAATTACACTAAGAGCACATTAAATAACTAAACCAAAATGTTCCAAGTACCGGACAGCTACAGTAGCAGTTCAGCAGGGATTGGTCTGGATTCCTGTCTGGAGACTGACCTAGAGATACCCTTTTCCAGCTATCCTAAGATGGTCCTGGCCTTTTGACTTGGTATAGACTTATTGTCTTTTGCATTTAGACAACTGCCTCAGCTTTCAAATGTCAGCTCTGACTCCTGTATTGTGCTCAGTGAGAAAGAGTTTCAGTACATCTTATGAGGAGGGAAGATATTCAGAAAGCAATAATGCCTGGATTCAGAGAAGCATCCCATGTGACAAGTTTAGACATGCCTTTAACAATTCAGTGTTTCTGTGCTAGTGTGTGCTCTGCTGTGCATTTCTGCCTTTCAGAAGCCTGTGAAAACTCATCTGGCAGTGTGATATATCATACATTATTTTCACGCAGAGGGCTTGCTTTATTTGACTAAGGGCAGATATTAATGTGCAGTAGAGATACCACAGCATCTTCTGTTACTGCTGATTGCTGGGCTGCAATAACTAATTGTGTGGATGCTAATAGCTCATGACAGATGGGAGATAAAACATCTCAGTTATCATCACCATGAAAGTGCATCTGCACAGCTTCTCCACTGGCCAGAGGAGCTCGATACAGCCAGGCTTGCTGGGCTGTTGCTCCAGTGCCTCCAGATGTAAGTGCATTTCCACTGGGATGAGCAGAGCAGGTAGCTTGCAAGGGAGCCTTCCTTCAAAAGCCATGGATGGCTCTGCTGGCAGCTGGACTTGTGCAGAGCGATCTGCTGCAGTCACCTGGACCCACTATGCTGCATGCCTTAATTGCATTGGAAACTGTACTGATTGTTGCAGTCACATGGCCTGTCTAAATGGCCCCATTGATATTTACCAGTCCACCTGCCTTTCCACCTGTGTGTGAGACCACCCAGCTACAGCATCAGCATCCCACTGGCATGCAACACACAGGTAGATAAAATCCCTTTGGAAAATACAATTAACTGGTTAAAACCAAAAGAACTTTACTGCCTGGAAGCAGTAAAAGTAAATCAATGGAAGCCCTAATGTTCCACATGAGCTATTTTACACCTCTGAAGGCTGTGGGCCATGCAGGAAGGTCATTAACATTCCCAGGTGACAAGTTGACAAATGCAGAATTGACAAATTCCAGCCTCAAGCCTTGCTTTTGCATCCCAAGAGGTGACATTCAGGTGGGAGGAAGGAGGAGCAAGGTCTGTAAGTTTTGGGATATAACCCGCTCTACGGAAAGTCAGGGCTCCTGATGGCTTCCAGTTACAAGACCAGGCAGCACCTGAGCATCTGTAGCCTGCACAGGGTCATCCCCACAATTCTGAAGGGAAGGACCACCCTGCCTCGATGGCCCTTAAGGATGCTTCCTAAAACGCATCATCCCCAGCTGTGATGCAATTCTGTGGTGAGGGCAGGGCCATCTCCTCCCTCTGCTCCAGGGCCAAGGGTGGTGCTCCCAGCTCCTGTGGGCTGTGTGGAAGAGGAGGTATGGCACAGAGAAGTCTGGTGGCAAAACAGTGATGCCAAAGTACCCCTGACTGGTCACTGAAACACTGCTGACACCTGTTTAAAAACAGAGTCTAAAGGAAACAGATATTTTTGTGGACCTGTGAACAGAACAGGATCCCTATTGGAATTCCAAGGAGAAAACATGAGAAAAAAGATTGGAAGAGGCAGAAAGGGATGAGAAGGAGAGTTAGAAAGGGAGGAGAGAAGAAAACATGATAGAAGCAGAAGGGAAAGGGAGCAAATAGGGATGAGAGAAGGAAACTAAGGCACACAAGTTTATTTACACTTTGGGGTCCTTTTCTTTTCCCCCTTGGCAAACTTGATAAAACCTCTTTTTAAAGTTGCCTCTCTCTCAGAAATGAGGTGACAGAAGTGAGATTATGGGGAAATGAGAAATGTCCTGCTCTCCTTCTCCTCCTGTCTGAGGAAAAATTCATGGCCAGAGCTGGAGTGACTGTATGCACATCCAGAATCACACACAGCTTGGCTGACTCTTGTACAGGCCATGATTCCTCCACTCCTCTCCTCTTTGGCTTCATAGTCACACTTGCTGGACATTTCTGAGTAGAGCGGATCTGAAACCTTGTCAGAAGGAGGCCAGTGTGGGAAATGCTGAACCTGGACCTATTTTTTGACAAATCCTCCATCCCACCACTGAGCTGAGGGCTGTTGAAGTGGTATTGAGGATGCAGGGCTCCTCTTCTCTCTGAACTGTGACAAGTGGCATCCCATTTTGATTTGTCTTATCAGCAGAAGACCCGGATGCCTCTCCAGAGCTCATCTGAACCCACTCAGTTCTGTTGCCTGATAAAATTTCTGTCTGAAATTAGACTGATGAGAGGGCTTGACTGACACCCTGGGAGACTCATGCTTCCCTTTCATCACCCTCCAGATAAAAGCTCCAGCTGTAGCAGAGCAAAGACAATGTGCACCTCTCCTGGCTGACCAATTCTTGGGGCAGGAAGGAAGTTCATTCTCTCTTCTAGTGAGTCCTTTGCCTTCTGGGCTGAAGTTGCCAGCAAAAAGGGGAATTGGATTGAGCTTTTGGGTGCCCATGATAAGTCATAGCACCAACAGGAACATGAGATGACCATTTCTCACTGGACTTTACAGTGGCATTTTGTCACCAAGTGAATGAACTGCAGGTGAAAGGATCCCAAGCATTATCACCTCAGTCTGTTTCACCCTCTGACCCAGGGAAGAAATAGTTGAACGTCAGCTAGACAGGCATCTATCTCTGTGCTGTGCCCAGTTCTTCCTGCAACCAGTCACACTGATAGGTTTCCAACCAAGATACACAGCTCATAAATTACTGAGACATCAATAAATGACTCAATGATTTTAGAGTGACTAAAATGAAACATATCTTATTTATGTTAATGAAGATGACTGACATCTTGAAGAATCACTCACTGCTTTGCAGACTACGTACATTCAGCAATCATTCAGCCACAACTAAATGCAGCTACATCTGATATGAATTGTGTCAGATGCTTAATAATGTCTGGAAACCCAGCAAAGACAGATAGAAGTAAGCAAAAACAACACTTTGTATGGGAGCCAGTAGGGTGAACCTGAGGTAGACAGTGTGTAACAACAAACTAGGATCTAATGAGATTCTAACCTTCTTTTTGAGCAGTGCTTGACACTGAAATCGCAGGGCTTTGCTGTTAGGAAGCTGGGGAATGAACTCCATCACCACCAGGGGTCTTGTGAGGATATTGCACACTTACCTTATGTGTGTAATGATGGCAGCTTTGCATTCAAATGAGGCTGAAAAAATGTTTGCTCCTGTGAAACGCTTGGTTTGTACAGGCACTCAGAAATTGCAAGTGTCATTTCAGAACTGGGCAGGCAGGAATGCATGTGCCTTTGTGTTCTGCTTCTGCAAACCTGAAGGAGCTGTCATGAGCAGGCACTTGGCTTCCCATGTCATTCAAAGCCAGTGTGTTGCATATCTTCCCTGTCTACTGCTACTCCCAATTGGGAAACAAAGAAATAGAAAATTAAATGTTTTACCAAGTAATTAAGAGATACATTTATGGGTTTGCTTTCAAGTCACTTCTGTGAGTGCCACATTAGTAAAGCTGTAGATTACTGTAAGGTAAAACAAAGAATGTTGCTCGGTGCATGTGCATGAATCGCATTGCAGGTGCTGGAGTCAGTGGGGGAGAGTTGGGGGGCATGAAGAGCCTTCTTGGTTTTACATTCCTGCCTTATAAGAGCTCTTCATATGAGGTCAGTTACACCCCTAATTGTGAATGAAAGAGCTTTAGAGGTTCGTGAGGCGTAAAATGACTGTAGCACTGCACAAGTAAAGGCAGACCGACCATTTTACACCAGCAGAGCATGGCTGGGGGATGCAGGTGTTGAAGGGGCAGACCCAGAACACAAATCTAAGATCTTCATGTATAAATGGGAATCCTTGTAGGGATTCCTCTGTGGGTTTCCTCTGTGCCTGCTGCCGGAGGCTGCAACACACACAGGTTCCTGTGGAACAGAGGCTCTGTTAGACCCCTCAACAGACCACTGGCAAAACTTGCTCTCCCCAAATACAGACTCATCTTCTCCAGCTCTGCCCCACAGCATTAGAAAATTCCCTCTAGAGTAAGGCAAAAAACTACTTCACCTTGTCCTTTCCAGAAAAAAATGGATGAGAAACAGCTGTTGATGCTTTTTGTCCTTTTGAATCTGAGAGCAAGGAAATGGCTGCTGCCCTAACACCAGTCTGATTTGAGGGAGAGCCCAGCAGTGCTCACCGAGGCACCTTCCCAAGGAGAAAGATGCAACCATTTCCCCTGAAACGACTCGCTGACTGCAGCACACACTCTGGATAGATATATACGGCTGCTTTAAAGCAGGCTCCCTCCTTTTTGTATGTTAATGCCTTTTGCTCAGCAGATGCTCTCTGGAGCATGCAGTGTATACTGAGGGGTGCAGACCCTGATCCAAATTACAGGGTGTGAGTGTGTGTAATACACCTGGCATGCCTGCATTCCCAGCTCCGGGGGTGTGCGTGGCCAGCCCCTGACCCATTCCCCCTCCCTGGCACACGCCGCTATCTCCGCGCAGTTACTCATTCCCTGGGCTCTGCTCACACCCTGCCTGCAGAGCAGGTTCAGAGGGGTCCATGATGCAGAACTGGCAGAGCTGTAAGTCAGGAGAGGGAAAAGGAGAGGAAGGGAGGGAGGAGAGCTGCAGGAGATGCCGTGCAGCTGCAGTCCTCAGCATTTCCCGATTTGCAGCTCAGGCTTCGCCTTCCACAGGTTTATCACCTCTAGTCTGCCCAAAAGGATTGTAGGGGAGACAACTGCTTACTAATAATTAAGAGAGCCAAATGAAGGTAGAGGCAAGAGGCAGGGGAGCTGGCAGAAAGAAATGTCAATCCAAAGAACAGGGTACCAGGGTCTTAGGCACGCTGTCTTGGCCAATCATCCCATCTCTTTTGCACCCATAAGAGCCAACCTGCTGTCTGTTCTCTGACTCAAAGCTGAACAGCTTTAGCTCTGCAGGTATTGTGGTGGGAAATCAAGTGCTTGCCTAACTTTCATCTGTCTTGGAATCCCTGCTTCCTCACCCTGGATGAAACAACAGTCATCCTGACAGCCTGAGAGCAGGGGGCAGCTTCTTGGCTGCATCGTGGTTCCTTATCTTCAAGTGAGATAGCATGGATATATTAATGCACAGGAATCTTGACACCCAAAAAGCCCCCTGCAACTCAGGCTGTGTTGGGTCAAACATGGCCATCTTAAAAAGAAAAAAGACACCAGCTTAAAAAGAAATGCAGTAAGTGAGGTGACTCAAATGCAGTGGACTGTAAAGATCAAATTGTCTAATAATGGGTGTGAATGAGATAAGAAGGAAGATAACAATCATGGGTCTAAAAACCTCAGTAAACCAGACCTTAGATGGATCTACTGCCAACAGCTTGGGAATTAGATGAAGCTCTGCCTCACTCCTTCCCAGATGCCTTAATTTTTCCTCACATCAGGTAGAGGACTGCCCACTACTGTTCCCCAAGGGCTCCAGTGTCTAGACAAGACCTGTTTTGGGGATACTCAATAAAAAAAACTATCAAAAACTAGTCTTCCCCTTTTGGCCAAATTATCATGTTTTGCTTTCAGTAACAGAGCTTTCATACTCATTTACTCCTACTTTACTGTTCAGGAAAACAAAACTAGTATGTGAACGCTGGTGCCAGCATCACCTGCATTTGAAAGGGAGGAGCTGGACATGGTCCTCTTGCTCAGGAACATCTGCTGTCCTCCTTTCCCCCAAGTCAGCAGTGTGCTGTTGGTTGGCTTTGAGTGAGCCACAGGAGTCATGCTCCTCAGCCAGAGACTGTTGAGCTGCTGCATCTAAGCTGTAGCATCTCCTTCAAATTAGTGCTCCTACTGCCTTGTCCATTACAGTGGCCAGGCAGGCACTGCCAGATTGTCCCTGCTGGGCTGTGCAGTCTGTGTTTTCCGCAACACCTGAAGGTGTCCGGCCGAGGGGGGGGCGTTCCTTTACATCTCTTGTTCACACTTGGGATTTAGGTCTGCAAGCTCTTCCTGCTGTTCAGACATTAACTAACTGAAAAACCTGGAGAAGGCAGCGAGGTAGGTGGTGTGGGGAAGGAATTTGTGCTGGAGTCAGAGGATAATATATATTTTAAGACCGCAGGGAAGCTGTAGGACATATGACCTTTAGTAATCTCCTTGCTTTCAGGCTCCTTTCCTCCCCATTGAGAACCTCTCTCAACTGTTCCCCAGGGGATTTCAAGCGTTGCTATTATATATAATTGCACAAAAAAAGGAGAACGCTCTGGCCCATGAAAGGAATAAGAGGGATAAACTAATTAATTCCAGGCCACAGAAGTGGAAAAGAAAGCAAATACTTGGCAATTAATCAGGGGCAGCTGAGCCCTTCTCTCCTATCAGATATGGCGGAAAGTGCTAATTGCAGAAGATAAGCCACACAGTGGGATGCATAAAACTGCCTCTGAACTGGGGACAAAAATAACACATTCAGCTGCCAGTACACAGAGGAGAAGGAGGGGGAGCAATGGGCACCCTCCATCACCGTCACCACAAGTTGTAGTGTGGGAGCAGCACATTGTAAAGTGTTGGGGCTGCTCAAAAGGATTCGGAAAGGGCTGGGGAACCAAGGTGTTAGGGATCTGGATGTGAGATTTGACTGTGAAATAGTCCACCTCTCTGTGCATCACTCCTCTCATCTGTGAAATGGGATTTATGGTTCTGTCCCTGGGCTGGCTGTGGCCAGGGAGTGTGTGGTGCTGAGAAGAGCTTATGAGAACCCCCATAAATCCCCCAGTACATCTGGCTTCAGCAAGGGTCTGCAAGGGCAGCAGAGAAGCTGTGGCTCTTGGGGCAGGTAGTGTGGCAGTGGGTTTGGTAGGGTCGCTTGAGGTATGCAGCAAGCATGGGGCAAGCATCAGGTTGGCTGCTCTTGCTCGTGTTTGGCTTCACTGGGTTTGCCTTCTGGCTCAGGGGCTTTCAAAGGGGATTTTCCAAGATCTTCAGTCATTTCAAAATGAAGATGGTATAAATGACAGTGATGTTTGGAGGTGCCAGTGAAGCACTAATTTCAAGCATTAGAGCTCGGGAAATTCTTAATATGCTCCTTTCTGTAGCAGGAGAAGCTTTCATATCTCCATGTTTCACATCCCTGGAAGGGTTCAGGGCAAAGCTGGATGGAACTTTGAGAAACCTGGCCTAGTGGAATGTATCCCTGCCTATGGTAGGGGGTTGGAACTAGATGATCTTTAAGTGAACTCTTCCCACACAAACCATCCTATGACTGTGACTGGGGGAAAACCAGGATGTTTCAGGGACTTGGAAGACTGGGAAAAGACTCTTGGCACCTGACCCCTTCTCACTTGTGCCTTTCCTCAATTTCACCTTGCCTGACCCAGACCACTCTGCCACTACTGGAGAATATAGGTTGCCTTCTCAGATGCAGGAGTTGATAGAGCATTTTAAAAGGGGTCAGAAGCTCTTTTGTGAAAGGGCTGTGGTTTGGGGCCTCTGTATGCAGTGATGTTCAAGGCCTTCTATCTCCATCTCTTCCTACCTGAATGCCAAACACTCAGGAACAGCCACAGCGCTTCACTTGGAGGTCTGTTAGCAATCCTCACCTCTTTGATGTTCCTCACTTAGCACTCCGAGTCCAATTACACACACAGACTAACAGGCATCAGTGCTTTGTTCCTCGGAGGATGCAAAGAAAAGCACAGCTCCCTAAATGTTATGGGTTGTTGTTGGTTTTCTTCTTCCAAGTGCTCAGATCCCCCGGGGGCAAGTCTTTTACATCAGACCCGGAGGGGACTGATTACCAAACTGTTATGCATGCTTTATTCCTGCCAGAGCCCATGAAAGTTGGACATGTGCAGCGATGCCTGGGATGGCAGAAGGCACTGTGGAACACTACATGCATAAACCCCCCTGATGGGAGTGTAAATCTGGAATAACTCCCTTTTAGCTTCACTAGCCACAGATTTACATCTGTGCTAACAGTAGCTTGGCCCTCCCCTATAATTCAAGGCATAAATTCTGTGTGAATAAGCTTCCTACTCAGGCAGCACGTTTTTGCCTCTTGCTTGGGGAACTGGGAGGGTCGGCACTGCTTGGGGCATCTTTCCTGCCCTGCTACTGTCTGTGCCCGTGCGCAGAATCAAACGTGATCTGGCAGCTGCTGCAGCAGCCCTTGTATTTTGCTGTCCTATCCCTCCTAGGATTTCAACACATTTGCATTCCTCCTGCTGAAGATGAACTGCAGGCTTCTTCTCCAACAAACCTTCATTTAGGGGAGCAGAATTCATCAATATTTCATACTGAAGGGGGAGAGGAATACGTATATGTGCATATATACTCTTAGAGAAGGAAAAGGTTAGTGCAGTGAAAAGAAGCAGATAAAGCTGAGGAAGGAAGGAGGGAGGTTTAAAGGATCCATTCCTTCATTTTTTGACATCTCTTTGGTTATGTGTAATCCCAGGGAAGGAAAAAATCCATGTGGCATTGAAGAATCCCTTCTTAATCATTCTTTTATTTGCAGACATCAGTACTGGCAGTATTTCACGATAGCCAGGCAGAGACTGCAGATCTAGACAGGTGAAGGGAGAGGGAGAGACAGAACAAACGACATGGAGAGAACAGGAGAGAGTGTGAGCGAGTAAAACACGTGCACACATGGACTGGGGGGATTTTCAGCAGCAAGGCTCCTTCTGCTAAAGCCCTGCAGCCCTTACTCAGCATAATGTGGCTAGTCGAGTGAATACGATGCTTTTAAAAGTCTCTGGCAGCTCTTTTATTAAAAGCTTGACCGCGAGGCTGGGTTATAAATAATTTGATATTAAACACACATGTCAAAGGAAAGGGTGGTGAAGGAGGAAGATTGTTTTCAAGCCACAGAATAATTATTCAAGTATATAATTTTAGCTCCAAGCTTCTTGGGGGATGAAGAGGCAGCACAGGGCGAGGGAATGGTGAAGAGTAATGGTTTCAATATCAGGCAAGACTGCGTTGGTGCTGGCTGCAGCACAAGGTGGGGCTGCCAGCTGGCTGAGGTGCTCCCATGTACTGCACAGGCAGAGGCTCTGCTGCCTGTACTTTACAAAATGGGCTCAGAAATCAGTGTCTGGGCTTTCACTCATGTCACAGAGCCTATGTGTGTTGTGTACCTCTATCTACCTGAATGCACACACTTCACACCTGGGTGTAGCCTACACACATACACACACGTGTCTATACGCTGCAGGTGCTAAAGGAGACTCTTTCAGCCTGCACTGCTGATGCTGATGATCTGCATCGCAAGGGACAGGCTACAAGGGTTAAAAGTATCTCCTAGGAGGAAAATCTTCAGTGTGGGACTGTGAGGAAGGAGACAGACAATTGGGATGATGAGCAGCCTTCAGAACCTGGCTGGAGGAGGGGGGAAACATTGTGGGAGGCAGTGAGCCTCCACACTGGTATGCTGCAAAAGGGTTTCCTTGCACCTGCATGCAGGAAGCCCAGCTAACTCACTGACCCACCTGGTCCCCACAGGGTGGGGTTACTTGAGCATGGCCCCCCCCCCAGGGCCTTTCCTTCAGCTGGTTCAGTGTGACATCATGCTTTTCCAGTGCTGTGTGGGACTTTTGGCCAGGGACAACACTCACCTGCACACTGCCCAGTGCCTCCCAGCTGTTTGCAGCAGCTGGCTGTCTTCTGCACAGCCCAGAGCGCTGGGTGCACGGTTACCTTAGAAACTGCTTTTCCTCTTCTTCCTACTGCTGTGCATAAGTTAAGTGATGGGCACAGCAGGAAGAATGTGGGCTTCTGCCTCCAACAGGAGAAAGACCCAACACTCTGCAGACTGGTCTTATCCCTCTCTACAGAGGTGCACCTGGCTCTGCTGCCAGAGTGGAAAGTTCTAGTTTTTTGCCATAGCTTAGCCAAGGTGACTGTGGAGGAAGAGGATGAGCTTAGAGCTCTTTGGGTGCTGGATACCATTGTGGATGCTCTTGTCCATAAGGCAATTGTTTCTAACCTGGGGCACACATTTTTAACTAAAATTGGATTAATTGAA
This sequence comes from Notiomystis cincta, assembly GCA_013398075.1. Lineage (NCBI taxonomy): Eukaryota > Metazoa > Chordata > Aves > Passeriformes > Notiomystidae > Notiomystis > Notiomystis cincta. Next base: position 45,995 of record VZRX01000653.1, on the reverse strand, counting down.
TAAACAAACACACTAAGCTTTATGTTAAATAAAGTTTAGTGACCTTCATACTTTTTACAAAATAGAAACACTTCTCCCTTGTCTAAGGGTTTTTGGACTGCTAAAATGGGATGGGGATTCAGATTTGCTCTTAGATGGGCATTCATAAATCTAGGGTTGGTAAGGTAATCAGTGTTTATGACCTTGGAACTGACAGCTTTTTTAACCCTGGGGTAATGATGACGGTGGCAACAAATGTCTCCCTCTGAAGCAGGCTGGTGGATCTCAATCTAATTTCCAGGTAGGAAGACTGGGACCATATCAAACTACCACTTAACACCTAAATGCAGTCTCAGCAGGAGATCAGGTACTGAAAAGCAGGTACTGATCAGTATTCCTCACCAGTTCTAAACAGAAGTCATCTTCGTCTTTTTAGAAAATGGATGAATAAGCAAAAAGATCTCAAGCCCATCCTGTGCTCTACTGACATTCTTATTCCATAATTATCTGAAACGGAGGTTTAACGCAAATATTTATTTACTACCAGTTTTTAATTTGTTTTTCACTGGCTCATTCACCCATGGGATTGGGAATAGGTGTCCATGGATTCTGGGGAACTGCAGGAAGAGGAGGGTGGTGTCATTTTGCAGAGCACTTGATGCATATGGATCACCTATGGTAGGCAAATTGGAGGGTGTGGAGCCCAGTGCAGAGCTGTTTGTTTGTTGCAGGCTGGGATTTTATGTTTGTTTGCTTTGCGGGTGTTTTACACCCCCAGCCCCCTTGAGCAGATTTCAGCTTCTCCATCTTAGCTTCATGTGGCTTCAATTACCCTGAGCGCTTGTGTGGCTCAGTGTTCAGGGAAAGGCTCCGGATCATTACTGTGAAATGTGTTTGATCTCCTCTCGCCTTTCCATTTGAAATGGAAATAACTGCTCTTGTTAGCTCCTCAGGTCCCCAAGTAATCGTCCCACCGGTTCCTTGGGCAGACTCCCTCCCCCTCCACCACTCGGGAGAGCTAATGATTAGCCTACTCCACCTCAGCATGAGGTTTTTTCCTTTTTTTCCCAGTGTCATTTTGATCCAGATTTGATAATTTCTTGTTCTTCCCGCTGCCAGCAAGCTCCTCTTTTCAGTGGTTCCCACTTTTGCCTCCTGCCTCTCAGGGTTTGCTCAGCTTTGGCACCCCTCAGAGCAGAAACACAATTTCCTCCCTTTACATTGTGACTCCTCAGGACTGTTTGAAGAAACAAGATTGCCTGTGAAAGGAATGTGAAACTTGTCTTTACAAACAAGCTGTGGGTCTGCTGGTTGATGAAATTAGCATTGAGAGATAAGAGAAACAATGGGAAGAGATTCCATAGAAATTCCCCTGATTAACACCAGGAATAGACAGGAAGATATGTGTGTATTTGGAATATACAGTAGAAGGGGGTTTTAGGTATTAGGCATTCCGGGAAGTCTGTACCTCTCAAGTACCTCAGCCAATGGGGAAAGAGAGAGGGACATGCGGCCGGGAAATTAGGATAAAAAGGAGGCTGCGTCCTCCAAAAATTTGAGAGATCCCAGGGGAAATGCCCCATGGCCTCTCCCTTTATTCGAATACAGAAAAAGGCACTCCTCTGTCTCCTTTTTGGACATAAACCTCTGGCATTCGTGGATTAATTTTCCTGACACCTGGAAATTCACTCCTCCATCTTTTCACTCGGGTCTTCCCTTCACTGGCACAACTGGTTGAACGTGGTCCTTTTTATTGGCAGTTGGTTGGTCGGTCATCCTCTTCACTGCCTTTTATCTCCCTGCCAGAAATTGTTTGGCAGTCCCAATTACTGTATTACTCCAGCCCAGGAGCATGTGAGAGGATGTGTTTGTGTGTTAATCTCTCCCACTCAGACAAACTTTCAAAAGAGGTCTCCTGCTACTACTGCAAGCCAGGGAAAGAGAAACGAATGAATTTGTGGTGCTGGAGAAGAAGAGCTTGACTTTCCTCATCATAATTTTTAAAAAATCTAATTGCCACAGCATTTGAAAATGCCTAATGCAAAAAGGACCATCAAGTTCTCAGTTTCTGTAGGGCTCCCCAAAAGGAACACTTGATCTCCCTAGTGTCATCTTCTTCCCACCTCATGACCACCTCCTTGCTTTTTCCCTCACTAGTCCCTTCATCCTTTCCCTTCACAGCCCTCCCCCATTAGGCTGCTGAGCCTTCTTTCTGTGGTATCCTTGTCTCCCATGGCATGGGAGATCATTGGCTGGAGCACAGGCACTCTGCAGCCTGCCTCCAGCTCCACAGCAGGTCCATGTGCACCATTTCCTTGGGCTGCACATCAGCATGGAGGAGCAGCAAAGAAGCTGCCACAGGCACAAGAGTGTCTGCTGCAACCCCAAAGCCCCATATTCACCTCCACAGAACATAATTAACTCTGCTTATGAACAGTCTCTTATCTGAAACAGAAGAAAAATGAGCTGTGGAGAAAGGAGATGGGAGAGAGGAAAAAAAAGGAAAAAAAAAGGAAAAAAATCTCTCTCCCTGTTTTCGCTTGGCAGTGTAGCAAGGCAGCAGATGGGCAGCCAGCATCCCGTAGTCCTGGCAGGCACAGACCAGCCGACCCATGCTGCATCCCCAGCACTTGTTCACAGCCAGGCAGGGTCAGGCCCCCTGCTCCCCTCCGGGGCTTGGAGAGCGCCGATGCTCAGCGAGGCAGCTTGTGACTGATGCCTCCTTCCTGCTGTGAGGTCCTGGCTGCATGTAGCATCCTTCTCCTGATGTGGGAGATCATTACTCACTCCCTCCCTCTCCTCCCAACACAGCCTGTCTCTCCTGGGGGGTTCCCCCCTTTCTCCAAGGATGGGGATGCTTACCTGTGTGAGGTACCTGTAAGGATCTGCACACTGCAGTGCACATGGTGCTGTTCCACATGCAATATTCTTTCCTTGGGATACACACTGACTTTCCTGACTCTCTGACTGTGGAAAACAAGGCCTCACCAGCCATTTCTAGCAAACAGTGAGCCTGTTTTTGAAAGAACATGGTCATTTTACTTCTTTTCCCATGGCTTTGAATACTTTCTCTTAGTGGTTTCCCTCCAAGCAGGTGTTTCTTCCTCTGGAGTCAGCGGGGTGTGCTGCTCCTTCCCTCTCCAGCACGCCCGCCGCAGGGTGAGGATGAGAGGCCGGATGGCTGAGGCTCAGCGCATGGGGATGAGCACTGGATGCTTCTCCAGGATGTCGGAGCCACTGAGCACATCGGTTCCCGCATGCTCGCTGTGCCACACTTGCCAGCTGAATTCACGGGCGCTCGCCGTGGGCCGCCCCTCCGGTCCCAGCCCAACCTGATAATTGATGCAGTAATCCTCTGGATTCCCTCATTAGCAGCCGCTAATGGCCGTCGCGTTAGCAATGAGCAGCGCCAGCCGGACCGATTCAATTAAGCCTCTAATAAACCCATTGTAAACGGCAATAACCGCGGAGTTCAAAGGCAGGATTACAGAAACTCTTCCCAATGGCTTGTGACAGCAGACGGGGCGCGCGGCTCGCTCTGATTAATTGACTGCAATGGACTGAACAACTTTCTCGGAAACCCAGGGCGCTGACGGGTGGGAAGACTGGGGGACGTGAGGAAGGAGGGGGCAAGGCTGTGACTTTTGCCCCCCGTCCGTCAGAGCCCTCCCGTCCCCACCAAGGCTGCAGCCTCGGCCGGGCCCCCCGCTCGGCCGGGCAGTCGCGGGCCATGCACGGAGCAGGCGGCTCCGCGAACTGCGCCAGAGCACATCACGCTTTCCTCGCACCCTTAATTCGAAATGACTTGGCAGGTGATTTCCATAGATAATTTGGGGCCTGTCACTCATCCAGGAGACACTGCAGTGAGCAAGGCCATGCAGAAATGTCTCACTGAAAACTTCTTTATTTCAACGGCCGTGGGGCTTGTTTCTTTGTTGTTTTGCTATGCACTGGATAAAAGTTGAATGAATCTTGTAAAATTACTTTTTGGAGAATGTGAGATAAGAAAACTTAAATATGTAAAAAAAAATAATTTCAGAAAATGCTGGAATTGCATTTGAAAAACTTTTTCTTTTTGTTAGAGATTCTTCTTCTCTACTTTATTCACATTTTTTATGATGTGATTATACATGCTGACATCATCAGAACTTATTTAAAAGCTATAAAAAGGACCAAAACTGGAAAATTAAATTAAAAAGAAATAAGAGAACTGAAAACATGATTTTGAAATGTTTAAGTAATTGAGACATTACCAAGTTCTATTTCTTGAGAAACACTGGCATATTAATTTTAATTAATAATGTAATTCTAATTGTTGTAATTAATTTCATTCTGCATTTGCACTGATTAGACTGAACAGGTAGGTCACATAATAGGTCTTTGTTCTCTTGTTGGATGTGTGTGATTCCTGGAATCAAGTTTCTCATGTACATCCTGACTATAGAGGGTCTGAAATCTCTCTTATCACATGTCCTTTAGGACTCATTTAAACGTTGCTGGTTCTGCAAACATACTCATGACTGAACTCATGTCCTAGAAACCTTATGAAAATTACCACAGATGGGGTACTAACATGCAAAATGATTTTATAATTGAAATTAAAGTTTCCAGTTGATTATTTTTTGCCTTCCTCCCCTCCCTGCTTTCTTTGGTTCTGCAGCCTCCTGGTTCCACAGCCTTCAGATGTGGCATCACCTTGCAGACACCTTGCATGAGCCAGAGCTCAGGCAAACCCAGAAGGAGCCCAGGGCCACGTGCATTGCCCAGCTCCCAGCTTTTGTCCAGGCTCCCTGGCTCACAGCCCTGTTGTCTGCACCAGAGGCTTTGATCTGATGGTGCAAGTGTTTAACAGCAGAGTTTGCCCAGCAGTGCCCAAGGGTGAGTCAGGAGGAGCTGTCAGCAATAGAGTACATGGGCTTGATCTGTAGTCAAATGCTTCTGAATTAATTGGACATTCTCTCTTTGCAGCCCAGGGATTCCAATATCTCTTATGGGCAGGGGATATAAATGCAGTTCTCCTTCCAGGCTTGATAATACAATCACCTTCTCTGGACAATTCCCAGTACACAGAGAGTTTGGAGGAACTGTTAGCACTTGCTGAACCTGCTCTGGCTGGGATTTCAAGGTAATGACTCCCTGACACCTTCTCTGTGTCCCCAAGAGAAAAATCTATTTACCACTGCATCTGACTCAGCCCAGGAATAACAGCAGCCTTTTATTCTCTGCCAGTAATGCCCTGGGCAAAGCTCTTAACCTCCTTGTTGATGCATACAAATCTAAAAAGACTCCATAAGAAGCACTGTAAGCTTTCCATAAAAATACAAGCCCTGCATATAGCAAAATAGAGAGACAGAGAAGGAAAGGAGATTGACAGGAAGGCAAGCTGGTCCAAACCCAGCAGCAGGAAACTCAGCTCCACTTGCCACAGATCTTAGAGACAGGTATAGTTCTCCTCACTCTCCATGTGAGAAAGTGAAGCTATCTGTCTTTCATGCATGCTCTCACACTTTCTTTCCCTACCACTCCTACCTTTACTCAATCATTCTGGCTGCAATGGTCATAAAACAATTGGACAGTCTTCTGGATTTTGAGGGACCTCTGTGTCAGAAGAATTCCTGGCCATGTAGCCCCTACTTATTGAGAGTTGAGCAATTTGAGGATGTTGAGTAAATTAACAAGAGATTGAATAAAGACATGATTTTTGGTTATTGTAGAAATCTTGTTTTACCAGTAACTACTTTCAAGGAACTCTCTAACCAAATATATATGCTTGCACAACCATGTTTTTTTGTTTTCTATCAAATAAGATTCTGACTTTATGTATTGTGACCTGTGTGTGCCTCACTGGGATTTTGGTCCTGAGCCTGTGTGCTTGCCAACCATGACCTTTGAGATCCTCAATCTGTAGGCACCATCTGAATTTGTTTCTCCAAATCCCTTTGATTGTTTCATCACTGAGTGTACATGTGGCTGTCAGTCACATGCAAAGAAAGCATGTAATACAGAGGAGGGAGGGCTGCAGCACTGAGAGAAGTTTTCCTTGGGCTGGAAAAGCTCAGCCTGCTGTGTCCACCCTAGAAAGATGGTCTGGATGCTGCACGAGTGTATCAGAAATCAGGGCAGAACAGATCGGGGGCCAGGCAGGATGGGGACAAAGCATAGGAAGGTAACTCTTTCTTAAATTATACCCTTGGAGTGCATGTCAGCAGGGACAACACTGAATAACTCTGAGTTGTAACCTTGCCTCTGGGTGCCTGTCACCACCTCCAGTTTCTGTCTTGTCTTTTTCCCCTTTCCCTTACCCTCACTTCCTGCACTCTTTTGTTCTCTTAATTCTTGCTTCTGAAGAATACCGCAGCATTCATATGTAAATTGCACCTAGCGCTGCAAGGGGGAGTGTGTCTCAAGAAGAAATACATGCCATCCTCCTCCCGTTGCATTTTCCACTCCTCTCTCTCAGTCTAGGAAAGGAGGCAGGGATAGGACATGTGCGGGATGGGGAGATCCCACGCATGGCCTCCTCCTGCATTTCCTTTGCACCTCTGCCTCCATGCTCCCTGTTTCTGCAGTTAGCAATTAAAGCTGTCACCTCTCATCGCGCCCACCGCGTGTGGGGCGGTCGGCACTGCAAGTACCGCCCTGCACCGGGGTCATCCCAGGTACCAGTCTGTCACAGCCCAGAGCTGCAAGGCTGTCCCATTCCTTTGACACAAATGTGATGACTGTCACAGTGTCGTTGTTTGTATAGGTCTAAGTCAAGCGGAAAAATCACATAGAGACACACACGTGGAGTGATTTTTAATTTATTTCTTTTTTCCTCCCAGGAAAGGGATTTTCAGGAGAAGTCTCCCCTGGGGGACTGGAAACAGAATTTCTTCATGTGTAGGCAGTGTGCTGGCAGGTTTTTGTCACTTTCATTCACTCCCTAGATAGGTTACTGGGGGCTGAGAGCTACTGCTCTTCTCTTCCTTGTCATCTCTTAGCCAGATAATCAGCTTCAAAAATCAAAGATTTCTGTCCTGAAAGTCAATAGAGCAAAGCCACGTAGTGCAGCCTGAAGAAGGAGAAGAGATCCACCTGGACAGCTTTCCTATTCTGCTGGGTACTGACGCATTTATTCTCACCACACACCATAGTCCAGATTTAGCTTATTCAGCCATGGCAACCCAGCTGCCTGGGACTTGCGCTGTGCTTTCTCCCAGGCTGTGTATGACGTGTTCCCTCTGCTCTGCCCCTCCTTGCCCCTTGCTGAGGAGCAGGCTCTGAATTCGGCACAGGTTCAGGAAGGTTTTGCACCAGCCACTCACCCTTTCAGTCAGTGCTGCCAAGGTTTCTGGACTGAAATATCAGCGCAGCTGGTTGGAAACAATCACCTTTCTGAGCCCAAGGGATGGTTGTGCAATATGAATGAGGTATTGCTTCGTGAGGATGCTGGCTTCCCCAGCAAGCACCACTCCATTCCAGAGCACTACAGAGGTGAGAGGAGCAGCAGCACCTGCAAGGCCTGCATAGAGCCAGGGTGCCTGATGGGAAGTGCTGAATGCTCACTGGGATCACCCATTCATCCATTGGTAACATTAAGAAATCTGATGTTGACTATTGGCAACCGTTTTGACTTTTGTTGCAGTTGCTGGTCACTGATGTATCTGATGGTGGGCCCTAATCCAGAGCACCTCCAGGTTAGGGCAGACTTCCCTTTCTGTTTAGAGGATTCTGGCTCAGCGGCGTGCTGCTGGAAAGACAACACTGGGCTGGCTGTGCTTTGGCTGCCAAGCTGGCTAACCCTGGTTTGCCTCTCTCCCTCCCTGCCCATGCTGGCAGGGCCTGAGCAGCCCTGTGGTGAACCTGCAGGACACAGGACTGATGCAAAGGGAGATGCACCAGTGGAAGGGATGGAGGGATGTGAGCAAAGGATTTCATCCTGCAGTAGGGCTGAGATCAGCTTTTGATGAGTGGATGGGTGGATGCAAACAGTAAAGCCCTTTTCTCTGTGATGATCTGAGATAGCTGAATGAGAAGGAACAGCTTTTGAAAGGATATTTCTCTGCAGTAAGGCTGAGCACAGCTTGCATGGCTGGATGCAAAGATGGGGCAGCATTGCCTCTGGTTCCACTGAGAGCAAGGGATGGAAGCAGGCTTGCAGGGAGATGTGATTCTCAGCACTGTCAGGTGTATGAAATGCCCATTCATTAGGAAAGAAGCAGCAGTTTTATGCTTTTGATGTCAGCTACTGATTTACAGTGATTTATATCAACAGCTACAACCTGTATTTACATAAGATTTCTCACTATCAGGGACTATCAGGGCTCTGTAGAGGAGAGGAAGAAATGGTCTTAGGCTAAAATTGTAAAGCCAGAGAGCCACTTTCTTTGCAGGACTCTGCCAAAGCCTCCTGTATCCATTTAGAAAGGTTGCTTTAAGCTTAGCCCTTCATGCCCGAGTTTCTCCAGCTCTGAAATGGGGACAATTACACTTTTCATCTTCACACAGAGGGGTGGGTGATGGAAACTTCATGAGATGTGACAAAAAAATAAAAAAGAAAAAAAGCTTTAAAATCTTGCAGTAGGAAATGCATGGCTCCTAGCAATAACATCCCTTGGGTGAAAGAGCACACTAAAATCTTTAGTAATCCTGCCTTGCTCTGGACGTGTCTCCAGTGAAGAGACACACTGTCTCAGTCTGGATTAGATAGATATGCCAGGCCAGGATGCATTCCTTCAAACACTGCTATTTGCATGTCCTCATACTTAAAGAAGTCAAAAAGGACAGAGTGGGGGCACAGCCCCAACCACAAGGCTTGAGGCCCATGCATAGCCGTGATCTCTACTAGAAACTGATGTGCACTCCTAACTGCCCCCTTGTGCCACAGAATGTGTGTTCTCCTGTTCCTATCAGAGCCCAGTGCCTAAGAGGCACCACTGGTCCGTGTGGGAACTCTGACTGAGAAATCCTGTCCCTTTGCAAGGTGCCATAGTATTGGAAAGGGGCTGTGTGTGTCACAGGGAGTGGAGGTTGCTGTTTTCCCAGCTAGGTGGTATGTGGGAGGGGAAGGCTCCATTCATAGTTCACCTGTGTGTCCTCTTGCTGGGATGTTTGACNGGGGAGGGACCAAGCATTCCATCCTGGATATAAGCTGGACTTTCAAACACCTCGGGGAGCCCTTGCCTGCTGGATTCCCAGAGGAGAAGAGCTACTGCTGGATCTTCTGGTGGAGACCAGACCTTGTCTTCAGGATCACCATTTTCAACAAGACCACTTTCATCTGGACTGGTACCAACACCCTGACTGACAGGGTGCCAGGTTGTATTCTGACTCTGTCAGTGGTTCCTTTTTCATGCTATTTCATTTATTTATTTTCTTTTTCTATTAAATTGTATTTCTGACTTAGACTCTCTCAGTGGTTTGTTTTCAAACCAGCACACATGAGAAGACATTATTTTTTGTTCATGATAGCCACAGTTGGACTCTCCCAGTATAAGCAGAGAAAATGAGTGATTTTCCTTTACTGCGTCAGGTCCAGAGAGGAATCTCTCTTCTCATTTCAGGATGACAGCGAAGAAACATGGTCACTAAGAACAGATTTGTCGAGCTCAGCAGATCTTCCTTTATCTTAATGTCCAGATTCTGCCAGCCCAGAAATTACTTGTCTGAACTAGGTCTTTTAATTACTCCCTTTGTGCAGTTCTGGGAGAAGCATCCCAAGTTTCAGCTACTTGATGGCATTCCAGCCTGCTGCAGCTCTTACCCACGGTAGATAGTGTCTCCAGCCAAGAGAGGAGAGGGCTGCTGGCTGTGATGAGCAAGCAGATACATGTGTTTTGTCCCACAGTGGACTGTGGTGAAGATACAGGAGTGTTACATGATACAAGCGTGTTATGTGAGGCTGTATTATGATGATATTAGATAATGGTGCTCTGCATAGCAATTCTCTCCCAGGCACAGAGCTACGTGGCTCAGAGCACCATACTGGCTCTGCATCATCAGAGATGCTAAACAGATAAAAGGCCTTTAGTCCATATGTCTTGAAGTTGGCCACAAGTACAAAATATCGATTTGTGGTGACAAATTTAATTTCTAAATTAATTGAAGAAAGATATCATTCTGCCTCAAGCTGTTCCATTTGCCTAAGAATGAGATCACCTTAGACAAGAACAAAGAGACACTTATACACAGTGAATTGTGCAAAAAACTCCCACAAATTGGCTGAAGGTGGGAGAGCTGAACCGCCACTGACAGGACAAAATTAGTTAGTCTGCATCGTAACTGTTACAGAAACAACAAGGAGGAAGGAAAACAGACCTTTGAAGAAAACATGGATTTTTTGCTCAGGAAAATAGACTCATGAAGTACATTTTGGTCCACTTCCCTTGATTGATAAATAACCTAACAAAACATGCAGCACTATCTGCCTGTCCCATTCTTGGTGTGGCGCATACAGCAATTTGCAGAACACTTTAACATCCCNGTTTTCTTTCTTTTTTTTTTTTTTATGTAATTTTATATTTTTTTAGTTTTTTAAAGCCCCACTGAATAAATTAACCAGTTTGGAACATTAAACATGATTTACTAAAACAGAACCATGATGTCCTGGGTTGCATTGTATTCTATCACCATCTTCATGAGCTATTGAACCAGGTGGGGTGGTGTTCCTTGTCTCCTCCCTCTGGACTATCTTCTGTTAATGGGCTGGCTATTGAAACCAGGTGGGGCAGGGTTCTTTATCTCTCCCATGACCCATCCTCCCTTTAGGGGATATCTTCTGTTAATGGGCCATCGAGTTTCACACATTATCCCATTGTGAGATGCTCCGCCCAGGGGGAGGGACCAAGCATTCCATCCTGGATATAAGCTGGACTTTCAAACACCTCGGGGAGCCCTTGCCTGCTGGATTCCCAGAGGAGAAGAGCTACTGCTGGATCTTCTGGTGGAGACCAGACCTTGTCTTCAGGATCACCATTTTCAACAAGACCACTTTCATCTGGACTGGTACCAACACCCTGACTGACAGGGTGCCAGGTTGTATTCTGACTCTGTCAGTGGTTCCTTTTTCATGCTATTTCATTTATTTATTTTCTTTTTCTATTAAATTGTATTTCTGACTTAGACTCTCTCAGTGGTTTGTTTTCAAACCAGCACACATGAGAAGACATTATTTTTTGTTCATGATAGCCACAGTTGGACTCTCCCAGTATAAGCAGAGAAAATGAGTGATTTTCCTTTACTGCGTCAGGTCCAGAGAGGAATCTCTCTTCTCATTTCAGGATGACAGCGAAGAAACATGGTCACTAAGAACAGATTTGTCGAGCTCAGCAGATCTTCCTTTATCTTAATGTCCAGATTCTGCCAGCCCAGAAATTACTTGTCTGAACTAGGTCTTTTAATTACTCCCTTTGTGCAGTTCTGGGAGAAGCATCCCAAGTTTCAGCTACTTGATGGCATTCCAGCCTGCTGCAGCTCTTACCCACGGTAGATAGTGTCTCCAGCCAAGAGAGGAGAGGGCTGCTGGCTGTGATGAGCAAGCAGATACATGTGTTTTGTCCCACAGTGGACTGTGGTGAAGATACAGGAGTGTTACATGATACAAGCGTGTTATGTGAGGCTGTATTATGATGATATTAGATAATGGTGCTCTGCATAGCAATTCTCTCCCAGGCACAGAGCTACGTGGCTCAGAGCACCATACTGGCTCTGCATCATCAGAGATGCTAAACAGATAAAAGGCCTTTAGTCCATATGTCTTGAAGTTGGCCACAAGTACAAAATATCGATTTGTGGTGACAAATTTAATTTCTAAATTAATTGAAGAAAGATATCATTCTGCCTCAAGCTGTTCCATTTGCCTAAGAATGAGATCACCTTAGACAAGAACAAAGAGACACTTATACACAGTGAATTGTGCAAAAAACTCCCACAAATTGGCTGAAGGTGGGAGAGCTGAACCGCCACTGACAGGACAAAATTAGTTAGTCTGCATCGTAACTGTTACAGAAACAACAAGGAGGAAGGAAAACAGACCTTTGAAGAAAACATGGATTTTTTGCTCAGGAAAATAGACTCATGAAGTACATTTTGGTCCACTTCCCTTGATTGATAAATAACCTAACAAAACATGCAGCACTATCTGCCTGTCCCATTCTTGGTGTGGCGCATACAGCAATTTGCAGAACACTTTAACATCCCCTAGAAAAGGTGTTCCAATCTCCACTTTTACCTATAGGTCTATTTATTGAAATGTTTATGTCCATGCAAGAGGCAGGTTTTAAAGTATCTCTGGAACATTGCCTGCATAACTTATTATCAGTTATAGGCATCTGATTTGGCAAATTTTACTGTGGGCTGCTGTACTCTCAGCCTTCTAGGCTACAGCTTTGCTTTAGCAATTCCCACGGGTAGAGACAGTTCTGACCTCCATGGAGCACCAACACAACCTGCAAACATTCCTGCATGCACATGGACACTTAGCAGCTTGGCTGGGGTGGGCGAAGCTCCCCTGTCTCCCAGTAAATCCACAACCAGGATAATTCAGGAGCAAGCTTTTGTCACTGAGCTCATATGCTGCAGCCTCTTCCCCCAACATTTGCTTTGAACAAGCGCTTGAACACATGCTTAGCACGATTAGTGGATATGCTTGTCTCTTGTAAGGTCTCTCAGGAGGTCTGTGGTAGACCTCAGAGTTGGACCCAGGTGTCTGGGAACAGACCCAAATTCAGGGCTCTGCATCATTGGAGCAGACCAAGGTGACAGCTAGTAGCAGAGCTCAGCTATGCTGCAGGCAGCTCTTCCTCACATTTCCTTTCTTCATGCACACACACACACACAGAGCCTCTCACCTCATGTCTAAACTCTGATAAAAAAACTGTTCCTGGCTGCCAAAGAGGCAAGTTTCATAGGGATGGGGGAAGGGAAAGAAAAAACAAGAAAACACCAAATCCCTGTATTTTTTCATGGCAAATGTTTGCTCAGCTCTTCTTCTGACTATGACTAAGAATATTTCATACTCAAATAATCCATCACACTTAATGCTGTTAACTTTTCAATACCAACTGTACAACCCACAGAGTATACGAAACCCCTTCTGGGATTCTTTATCATCACAGCAACAACTACAGACAACATTTGTCCTGCTGGTGAAAGGCATTAAAATCACATGATCATCTGAAGTCCTTCCAACCCTTTTCAGGCCATGAAAGATATAACTGAATCACAGGTGAGACAAACCCTCGTTGTTTCTCCCTTTATGTGGTTCTCCCTGGGAGTTTCTTTGCAGAAATAGTGTGGGTGGGGGTATTAACCACCTCAGAGAGAAGTGCAGGTATAAAGGGAAGCAGTAGGTGACCCTTCAACTAATGTCCTTCTGAAATCATCTTGTTCTGGTTTTTTCATTCCTGCAGTCTCCTACATCCCCATGCCCTGGGGATAACTGCTGCCTCTGGAGCTGTGTTAGGCACTGGGAGACTGCTCTGGGCTGTGCAAACTCTTGCTCAGAGCTTGGGAAGGAGAGAAGAGAAAAAAGTTGATACTGGGTATTTGGTGGCTGGAGAAACTGTTATTAGCGGCTACCAGCTGTTCTTCCCAAGCCCTCTGACTTGCTGCTGTAGCTGTATGTGAGCTGGCTGCCTAGCCTGTGCCTGGGTGGAGCAGACACATCTTGGGTTCTTTGGGAATATTTATCTGAGCTGGTTATATTAGCAGACCTGTGCTAGGGAGTGCCAATGATGCTGCTTGGCTGCCCGGTCTGGAGCATGGTGATTTCTTAGTCTCCCTGAGCTGTACTGGTAAAAGTGTGCCCAAGTGCAGCCTTTGGGTGCCTGTGGGAGTAACTGTGGCTTAACTCCATTCAGGGGCACAGAGATTTGTCTGGATGAGGCTGCTACTGATACATGTGAGGGCCCAGGCCTTGTTGTGAGTGCAAAACTTGCACATGAGAAACTAGAGGAGTGTGTAGCTATTTAGCAGGAGGACATGCTGTGACCCAGCTGTACTGGTAACAAAAGCTGAGCTGACCCAGCTTAAAGACCTATAGGGAGAAAATGTTAAGTTCAAAGCAGTTTTATGATTTTCTTAAGTGTGAGTACTGCTGGGATATGCAGGTGATGTGTGGGTCATCTCTGCCAACTGCAGTGATTTATTCAGTGATCCTATACACAGGAAATCCATACACATCTTAGATGCCAAAAGCCTACTGTGGCTTTGCTACAGTGCAAACCCTGAATCCACATCCTTACCTCAAAAAAGGGCATTTCACTAGCACAATCTCTTCCTAGTACTGACTTCTAGATTAATTTTAAATAGATTTAAATAAATGTTTGGCATGAAAATAATCTTGGGCAAGACAGGCAGCTTGACAGAGCAAGCAGGAGCCTAGCTCTTGTTTTGCCCAAATGTCTAAGCCATGGGCCATTACTGCTGTTTTTTCCTTCCAAATGGAGCCTGACAATGCAGTGCTGTTTCCCTCATGGCTGAGGCTGGGGCAAGCATATGAATGTGGAACCAAGCCTCACAAGGATCTGGTCCTGCATCCAGGCACTGCCTCACTGCAATAAGGTCACTCTGACATCTACAGGAAGCTTTTGGCTGCTCTCCTGAGCAGAGAATATATTGAGGTCAGACCTGTGAGACTTGCTCAGGAAGGACTTGCACCAAGGTCACTCTTGAGTCCTTTGAGAACATTATGCTCTCTGATTTAAGTGGGTCCTACAACTCTCATATACAAAATCTGTCTGTGATGTCCATAGGTGCAATTTACCCATAGGCTCCAGCCTAATTCATACTATGAGAAGTCTCTTCATGCCTGACTTACCAACAGATGCTCAGCTAAAGGTGAAGTGAGTCATTGGCCCATTGAGGCTGTGTGGACTCCAGTAGGAACCCAACAGGAAGGCAGTTTGGGCTGGGTCTTGGGTAGTGACTCAGCACAAGGAATGGAATGTAGGATGCTACATCTGGATATAACAACTCCTTTATCATATCTTGTATCCATATGTAATCCTTTAAAGTTCTGGAAAAGATGTTCACTTGGCATAACCAAACCTGTAAGATCTTCTTGCTAAATGCCCAAAGTTAACCTGGGTTTTCAAATTACAGGTTGTGTTTACTGCAAGCACTGGGAGCAGCAGGACTTACAGCTACTCAAATTGTTAAATACAAACCATTAGGTAAATGGTACAAAGAACAAACGATGTAGGCCATCCAAATGAGTATCGTTTTAGAGCACTGACAATTAAACTGTTCCAAGTTTAAAATATTCTCTCTGTCTTCAAAAGAAAAGGGAGATGTAATTCAGTACCCTTTTTGGCAGAAGTGTGTTCAGGTCTGGCTCTTTACATTGGTAAAGGTGCAAGTACAGACATTGTCAGGATCCCATTGTGTTAAACATTTTCTCATCCTGCATAAAAGTGACCCTTTTCACTCTCATGCTACCTCAGAACACACATATAAAAGCTGCTGGTTCAGGTGCCCGCTGCAGGGGAGGGGAAAAGAGTCACAGAACAGGAACCAGAACAGCTGATACAAATTACCTCTCAAATTGGAGCAAATGCTCCCAGAAATGTCACCTATTAAAAGATCAACTAATAAGTTCCTGCTGCAGCCCAAATAACTCAAGAGAAAAAAAAAATTAAAATTCTGATAGTCCTCAGGCGCAGGTTTTTGCGAGCTTTGAATTCTGAGGTTTATCAGTTTTATACTTAGTGCAATTGATGAGGCTCTGGGCAATCTTTATTTCAAAAACCTGCTGGATCCCCTTGAAAACCTGGACTTATCTGGAGAACAGACATGTGACTCCTTCCTCTTGCCAAATCAAGATGAGAACCATAGCAGATAGCCAGAGACTGCTGGATGCCAGGGCTGGGAGGGTGCCTTGATGGTTCTTCACATGCTGATTTGGTATAGGTTAAGTTGAAAAATGCAGTAAACCTCCCAATGCACTGGAGCCTGAAAGAGCAGTATGGTTTGGATGAGGTTACAAGATGAGCATCTCTTGTCTGCAAAAGCTTTAAAGTAAGTATGGCTTGACTGCATCCTAATGGGTAGATTTAATTTTCTTTGAGTGACTCCTGATCGCTTTTCAAAGTCATGTGTGTAATCACTGTGAAACTTACAATTTTCATAATTATAAATATTGGTTATTTTAAGGTTTATGGAATCTTCCTGTCACACATTTTTGTTTTCCCTGAGGTTGAGTTAACTCCTGAGGCTACTAGCTGTGAACTTGGAAGGTCTTTACCATCCTGGCACAGGTAAGGATATCACTGGTAAAAGAAATTATTTAACTATGGAAAAAAGTCTATCAGAGAATGACTAACTGATAAAGCAAACCTCTGTACAGGCTTCTTAGAACTAATGATAGTGACACCAAGCCCTAAACTGGAGGTTGTGGAGTCCAAACACCACTTGAGTCCAGCTGGTGGATAGGATGATGTCTACCATTTTAGCCTTAGTTGAGTATCTTCTGTCATCTGCTTCCTGACTCGGGGCAGCTGCCACTATGGCTAACGCTGAGTCAGGTAAGGATGAATATGTACTCTCTGCAACAGCCTGGCATGAGAAAAGCAAGTTTTCATGGTCAAGCCCTCCAAGACTCCGTGTAAATCAGCAGTTAGCATCAGGGCCTATCATTAAGATGCTAAACAAGGAGTATTGTGCTAATGGCAATAACAGAAAGCAGCATGTCCAGATAGGCCTACAATGAAATACAACATGTCCACACAAAGGGTTTGCAGTTGGGCTGGGGGCAGCACCCTAGATGAGGTGCAACAGCAATCTGTATCACTCATCTGGTAAGTAAGATAATTTTCTGTCTGCCCATATCATAGTTGGCACAGATCCCAGCTGTGGTGGCCTGGTGGCCTTTGGCTGCTGATGCAGGAGAACTCACTGTTGGGGTTAGGTTGTCACCCACATAACCTACTTTTGAATCAGTAAGGGATGTTCCTGCATGGGTAGCAGTTGCACCTGTATGTGGCAGAGCAGATGTGTCTGTAATCATGAAAGGTTGGAGGGAGATGTGTTCCTTCTCCTGTGGTGTAGGAGGGTAAGATAAATGGTTGTTTGAACAGAGTTACAGCTTTCTGTGTGGGTGAATTGCTGATGGTGTTTATTGTAAGACATTACACCTGGGGAGAAGTATCACAGCAGAGACTCTTCTGTCTCCTTCCAAGCACCACGCAAGGGAAACACTGCCAAAAGATCGATACTTTAGTACCTCTGGCCTGCTACCCTCTCTGACATATTCTGTGTAAGAGCAGCATTGATACAGACACTTGCAGAGCCACCCAGGAGGACTGGTGCACCCTTTGAGTACTGAGTTCCAGGTGAACTGAAAGCCAGATTTCAGGTGATTTGCAAGTGAGGCTAATGCAAGTGGCTCTGGTCTTGTCTGACACCAGATCTGCCAGGTCACATAAACAAATAAATTAAGACCTAAATTTACTCATGAAAAAAAGAAGTGTTGTTTATTCAGCACAGTATGCAGAACAAGATGCTCTACTTTTTGTGCTTTAATGGCTAGATAAAATGGGTTTTGCCCTGCAGAATGGTGGCCACCTGCCTTCCTGATGTGGTATGGACAACAGGTGGCCACTGGAACTCCACTTCTCTCTAAAGCTTTTGTTCTAGCTTTTTGACAATCTGTTGCACAAACAGCTGACTATGTTGGGGTGCTTCCTGGGAAGCTACCTTCCCTGCAACCTCAAGCTACCATCAAGGAGGTCTTGACTGCTCTGTGGCCAATCTGCCAGGCCTGTAAGGGTGCCTTGGTGATCTTAGCGTGGCACATCCTGGAGGGAACAATGCAGTAGCTGGGGACATCTCACACCATCTCGGAGATGACAACAGGGTTTGTACTCCTGACAGGGAAAGAGAATTTTAGCTAGTCATCTGGGGAGATGCAATTGTTTGCCACCACTTTTCCCTCCAGATCCTTGCCAGTACAGGAACAAATAATTTGTTCTCTCTCTCTGTAGTGATGTCTCTGCCAGGGGCAGAATAAAAGGGAAATAACAGGGTATATGGAGCCAAGAGGCAGGAGAGTGTCTGTGCTGTGCCAGACAAACCGACCCAGTGCAATATATTAGGGGAGGACTAGAGCCAAGAGCTCTAATCCACAGTAGCTGTGATGCACCATGTTTCCAAAGGCTTGTACAAAGACTCCTCTTCCTCAGATCAGCTTGCTTCCATGAAAAAGGAAAGCTCTCAAGGGTCTCTGTAGTCCCCTATAGGGACATTTCTTGAGGAACATAGTTCTTTCTGTGAGCATTAAGCCTCAAAGTTGGCTGGATGAAGGGTAAGAGAGCAAGGTCAGGGCCTTCTGCTCCCCTCTCCTGACACTCTCGCTTGACTGACACCATGGAGCTAGATGCTAATAAATCAGCAGTCAGCCATGCCCTTCTGAATAATCTTCTGTTCCCCTATGTTTTATCTTGTAACATTGGTGATTTCATATAATTAATGCTAGACAAGGGAAGGTTTGGAATTCATGGCCTATAGGAATGCAGGCTCTTTCTATGCAAGTTTCCCCTGCATCTGAAAGAACTCTGCCTTAAGTAATTGTTGCCCTGATTTTAGGATTACTGCTGGAATAAGTTAAAACAGACAAACTGAGCTGCCTGATGCATGGCAGAGGGGGCTGAAGCCATGAGGTCTTTGCTTTCGCCTCGCTGCGCTGATAATGTTTTATGCAGGCAAACTGTGCTAATCCCAGAGCGGCTGGAACTCTCACCGGGAAGGACACTGCCTGCCACTTCTGTATAATGGAGATGGAGTATTTAGACACACGCAGGCTTACATAATTTTCCTGACTAAGTGACTTCCTCTTTGATAATGTATAAATCAGATGTACCTCAAATTGCCGTCCTGTTTTCATGAAAGCCTGCGCAAAGCTGTACAAGCTGAGAATAATGATCCCTTGATAAATGAGGGAATTTAACTTCCCAAGAAGGGGGGAAATAGTCCAGGCAACATTCTCATGAAAGGCAGAGAAAAAGCCTTCACAAAAGCTCACCCAATACTCCAGTACTGGTTTGGTTACGGTGCAGTCTTCCCACGGTGGAAAATGATGTTTTGGTGGGGATGATTTCTGCCCCACTGACTTGGAGGGGAGGCAAATATGTGTGCCTAGGGAGTGGGAACAGCAGTACTTGCTGAGCCATGACATGATGTTAATCTCTGTCCTCTTCAGTGAATATCTGCTGGTTTCCATCAAAATGCTCGTTACTCTGAAAGGATGGATTTTAAATCTGATGGTGTATGGGCTTAGGGAAACATTGATTGGTGTGATGAACATCTGGTCAATGACACATAGGCAGAGATGCTCCAGTTTTCTACACAATATTCCTGCAGAAGAGGTCATACTTTATCCGAAGGGAGTTGTGTTTGAGCCAGTAATGTGTCCATAGGTCTCATGAGTTTAATTTGTGAAACATGTTACCAGACATTATAAAAAGGCTGCAAATTGATGCCAGGCTACTGCATTTGTTGAGCTTCTCTGGGAAAAGGGCAGCTGTCATCAGCTTCCCAAACTCACCTTCAGCAAGGCAATGGTGTCTGTTGGCAAAGGTGGTGGCTTTTCATTCTCTTCTGTTTCCTCTGTTTTGCCTTTCCCTGTGGTGTTAACTCCCAGTGAGAAAGGTAAAGGAATCTTTTGATGCAGGTCTTATCTGTCATATTTTGGAAGGCTCACTGTGTCAGTTTCTGATCTTGCTCAGATGTAAACTATTTGTTTATCTCTCCACTGGTGTAAAGCACAAGGTTTTATGGATGTAGAATCATTTCTTTACAACTCCTTAGGTAGGAGGTTTAATCCTCTCTTAAGGGTAAAGAAAGGCACACAGATAGAGCTTCAATGACTGACTGGAGGCCTAATTATGAGTAGAGAGTAAGTTTGAGATTAAAAATAAGATTTGAATTCAGCCCCTTAATGAACGGTCCTAGATCTTGCTGCCTCATTTTATGCAAATGTACAAGCAGCATATGTTCTACACAACAGACTCATCATGTTGACTCATCAGGAGGAAGAGAAAAGGGACTGTTTCGGTATTAACCACTATCTGCCTTTTGCCATGCACTTTCCCTGTCTCTGTATCGTGAGCACCCTCCTTGCTGTGGTCTCAAAGTATGTGTGTGTATTCATGAAGCCAGATGGAAGTCTATGCAATCACACTTCAAAGGAAGGGGGAAAGGTAGAGAGGGAAGGAGGAGATCTTGGCAGGATGGAGCCAGTTGAGGAATCTGCTCCCTTGCCCTAGGAATGGAGCACGTGGGAACACTGTCTGCCTGGACTGCATGTTCTTGAGGGGGAGAAGGAAGCCCGTAAATTAGGATTTCTTCTTCTCTCTATTTTAACATTTATTTATTTGTTCTTCTCTTTCTCCCCCCTCATCCCTCCCTGCCATCAATGGCAAAACTAATGGCATCATGTCAAAATCTGTTAATGCATCTGTTCTGCAGGTTCAGGTTATCAGAAGTATTAGCTAAGCCAGTCTGCAAACACTTGGCGAACATCTGTCTGCCATCACACAAAATACTCTGGGTGGCAGGGAAAATTAATAAACCTAATTGGTTATGAAGCAGTATTAGACGTTGACTAATATCACATTGGAGTTCTTCCAGTGTCCCCAAAGCTGTTGCACACACTCTCTCTGTGCATGTACCATGACTGTAAGGGAATCTAGGAGAGACTTGCTCTGGACTTTCCAAGTCTTAAATGTTAATGGTTGATGGCATTAATATAAAGTTCTTGCTCTGATATTGCACCCTCTTCTCTCTAATGGTTCCAGTGATGGTGAGGAGTGGACATGCTTTTTGTTTCTCCCACTAAGAGGGTATATATTGCCTCTGAGCCTTTTTGCCATGAGTGGCAGAATCCTTGTTTCTCTGGGTAGTAGATGCTAACTGTGACTCCAGTGCAAATCCTTTCCTCCCATTTCCCCTAAGAAATAAGCTATAATTACGCAGGCTGAAGATAGGAGAAGGATTCGTGAGATAGAAACCAAAGATGAGGTATCTTTTAGCAAATCGATAGATTTCTAAAGAGTTGAGAAGCACAGTGAGAGCTGTTGAAGGATTGGCAGAGAGGATTAACAACATGAATCTATCCAGCACGAGGCACAGCCACTTGCATTGACTCAGCCTCCTGGCTGCTGCTGAAAAATCAGAACAAGAGATAAAAAGACATTCCAAAGCTGTCTCCCCTGTGGAGGGTCATATATGGTGGCTGAAAATCTGCACTCCACAGACTGCACTGCAGACCAGGTTTTTACTGTTTTCTGACCTCAGTGAACTATGGCTGCCTCAGGGAAAAGGGGAATGTAAGCAGCATGAAGAGGAAGCACTCCCAGGGAAATTGTGAAACAGTAGTCATGAAGAAGCAGCAGCTGTCCTGTGCTGCTGAACAGGGGATCCTGCTGCATTAACTCATTTTCTGCTTCTGGATCACCTGGATGAGCTCACTTTCCCAATCTGAAGCAATCTTGGACTTCCTTGCCAGACCCTCCTACCTCTTGTGTGTGATTGTATCACAGGTTAGTGACTAGTTCCTCTTTATGGTCCAAAGCATCTTGTCTCAGTCTAATGGCCTAGTGGGAGATGCTGAAGAATCCTTGTTTTCTCCACAGACTGGAGAGAGGTGGCAATACTTCTATCCTCAGCCTTGGATTTCCACCAAGCCTTGGTAGCAGAGAGAGGGATCCTGGCAGGCTCAGTCCCATACCTGGCAGCTCCAGCAATAACACTCAGGCTCCACTGTGGTGTCTGCCTGTGGCACTCCCTGCTTTTGCAAATAGGTTAAAAACACTACCCCTAGACTGAGAGTGGGTTTAGATTTGCTCTCAGCATCTCTTTGGTGGCTGTACCATCTACATCCCTGTGTGTTAGGCCATTCCCCACTGCAGGGATGCTAAGTCCTCAGGGGACAGCACTTTATGGTCAGCTCCACAGTCAACACTGGCTGGCTTCAACTGTTGTGAGAGCTTATCAGTGCCCTGAAACCATAACTGCTCCTACTCCTTCCCGTCCACACTGGACTGCATGCTGGGAATGTCTCTGTTCCACCTGGCAGCCTCTCCCGTGGGCCTGGTGCTCCCAGTCTCCTTGTCAGGCTGGGCACATAGGGTTCTGCTCCCCAGGTAGTTTTGTTCCTTGCCCACCTGAGTGCTGACGCTTTGGTAAAAATAATTCTGCAAGGAAATGAGAGCGCTGATTGGGATTTAAATAAAATTTACATAAAACTCTGCCTTGAGTACTAATTAATTAGGTGTTAAAAGCCCCTGAAAAAGCAGAAAGGGGGCTGGTCTGCCTTGCCACATGCGGAGAAGCTATTAGTAATCATAGAATACAGAATCATAGAATCATTTAGATTGGAAAGGACCTTGTAGATAAAGTCCAACTGTTAACCCAGTACTACCAAGTCCACCACTAAACCGTGTAAGTTTAAGAGCCTCATCTACATGCTTTATAAATGCCTCCAGGGATTGTGACTCCAACACTTTCCTAGGCAAGCTGTTACAGTGCTTGACAGCCCTGTTGCTGAAGAAATTTCTCCTAATATAACAAGGAAAAAAAAATTCCAATCTAAACATCCTCTGTCACAACTTGAGGGCGTTTCCTCTTGTCCTATTGCTTGTTACTTGGGAGAAAAGACTGACCCCCCACCTGGCTACAACCTCCTTTCAGAGCGTTGTAGAGAGTGATAATGTCTTCAGTGTTTCTTCCCTGAAACTCACTGGCAGGCACAGCTGAGGCTGTGGTCACCAACACTGAGTGGCCCAGAGGAGGAAGGTGTGGAAGGAGCAGTGTTAGCTGCAGTGCTGTGCTCCCCTTGGCATGTCTTTTGCTGCAGCAGTGTCCCTGGAGCTCTAGGCTTTTTATGGCTCTCAGAACCCTACCCAAAACTGAACTGCAGCCTTCAGCTGTGCCAGAGGTGCCCAGCACCATGGCCCAGATGAGAAAGGTGAGCAGAAAGAAATGCTGGGCCAGCACTGTGCTCCCCTTGGCATGTTCTTTGCAGCACCAGTGCCCCTGCTGCTGTGATGGGGAAATGCTTCCAGCCTCATTTGGTGGTGTCTCCAGCCTCCTTCTTGTGTGAGCAGTGCTCACAGAAGAGGCTTTTGGCTCGTCATCTTGTCCACTCCCAGGCAAGTGCAACATCAAGAAGGACAGGGGCTGTGCTAGTACTTGTGTATGCTCTCGGGTAGCCCCTTGAGGCAACTTTTCCCCATCTATTAGAATTATTACAAGGGACAAGCTCTGCTGCTTGTGGTGACTTACTGGTTAATTAAGCAATGAGATGTACCAGCCTGGGTGACACCACCAATTAACTTGTTCTTCATACTGTCTATCTAATTTATTCTATAAAATCTAGGATTTTATAGAATGTTCATGGCCATGGAGAGGCTGAGGGTAGGGAGGCCTGTAAATTTTACTGCAGTTTATAGTGCTGCCAGAACCCCTTGGCCACCATTAGAAAATGGGTCATGTAAATGGACAACCAGGAATGCTCAGCTGCTTGAGCTATTTGAAACGAGACTGAACCAGCTTTTTGTGTCAGAGAGAACATTTGATTTTTCCTAGACACAAATTGGACTTCTATGCCCCAGCCAGTTCTCAGAAAATTTCAATGGGCTTGGTTATGAGGCTTCCTTACTCAGTAGCTCCTAAGTACTCAAAAAAGTCCTGCCGTGTCAGACTGATTTCTCTGCTTTCAGGATCTTTCTGTTTGCAGGATCATGGAGCAGTTTTGATCTTAATGGGTGTCCTCAAGGAGGCTGCCTGCCAGCTTGGGCATACAGTTTGTCTGGTTCCTGGCCTCTCTGGGGGATATCCCTTTCTCTTCTTGTGCCCACGTGAGCAGCAAATTACCCTTCACTTGTACAGAGATAGACTTTCTTGGTCTATTGGCAGCCTCTGGTTGGCCTGCTTGAAGCTAAGAGGACATATCTTCCTGTGAAAATTGAGGGTTTGTTCCAAACTGGACACCCTGCCTCCAATAGAATTACAAGTATTTAAATCATCTCCAGAACAGAATTTTCTCTCCTTGCCCAGTGGTACTCTCAAAGAGTGCAACAGGCTGCTGTGCAAATCTGGAGTTATTACTTTATGAGTCAAAAACCTCTCTCTGCTCAGCTTTGATGGCCAATCTCTTTTAGCTTTTTTCTTTTCATTTTTTCAGAGAGGTTTGGAGCTCACAAAATCCACAGGCAGAAGAGAATCCCCTTGTTGTGCCATTAATTTTTCTCCACAGCTGATCATTAAGTACATGGGAGCTGCAATAAGCCTTACTCTATCCCAGCCTTGACATACACTACACACCTTGAGATGACAACAAATCCCCATATGGGAGTCCCTTTTTATCCTTTCCACTCCACCACCCAAAACCAATCATATAGGCTCTGCAAATATTTTGCTTGAATTCTCTTCTCTCAGCATTTCTCCCTGTACACATCTGTGCCCCCTAATATTTTGAAACTTCCAGTGTCCCTGGCACAGAGATGTGCCTTTCTGACTTGTTTTTGTATATGTAATAGAGGGAGATCTGTCCTGATCAATGCATGGATGGGGACCTTTCAAGGAAAATTAAGTGGGTAGCTACCCTATGGTGGGCACATAGTGGATCACCTGAGCTTGGGCCACTGCAGTTCTGGAAAAGATGTGAACAGAGACCCTCACACTATTTTCAGTGCTACAGAGGTTAATTCTGGTTCCTCTGACAAATTCCAGGTGATGGTACATGCTGCTTATCTAACCTTTTCTTTGCAGTAGCATTTGGCTATTGCTATGTTGTCTGGGATTTTTACAAAATGGTAATGGTCAAAGGCCTGGGGAGCAAAGTCTAACAATCCACATTAGAGTCCTTCAGTGCTGGGTGCTGTCCCAAGATGGGAAAAACCAGCTGGAGACTGGTTTCCTGGTTTCTTTTTCCCTGTCCCAGTTCTTAGCCCATTTTAACATATTTAAATTCCAAGTTCAGGCTGAGCAAGTGCATAGTTAGCATAGCAGACTACATATAGTTTTGGAAAATATCATTCTTCCTGGAATCTCAGATGCATTCAGCTTCCATTTTCGGGTTATGTATTCTACCTTCTAAGTGAAGTGTAAAAGCAGAGCTGCTCTGTTCTGAGTGGATATTGAGGAGCCTGCAGTGTCTGTTGTTGCAGGAAGAGTTTTTCCCTTTCTAATGTCCAGAGTCTCTTTGTCCTACAATGCACAACACCCTGACAATCTGTGTAATGCTGCTGCCATTCTACTGATCACTGCTTCAGGGCTGGAGACACCATTTGCAACATACTTTTGGGATTAATTTGTGTGGATGTGAAGCTGTGCCAGGAAAGTAACATCTCTCCACAACTCGGTGACATGCTCTGTAACCAAGGTGGGATCCGTAACCAAGGTGGGGTGACTGAAAGCAGCTATGTCTGCATGCAGTATTCTGATTTTAAAGTGTTGAAATCATGCCTAGCCTTCTGGATCTCTGGCAAGGTATCCTGTCTTGTTTTATCTCATTTTATCTCCAGTCTTACCTTCACCACTGAAATGTTTGAACCTCACTCATTAGTATATTATGTTAGAAGCTTGATAAGCATATCCATAACTAAATAGGTGCATTTCTGAAGAGAGGAAACAGCTTTGAAATATGAGTATTTAATGATAAATTCCTTTGTCTTATCAAATGGGAGGGAACTCTATTTCTCTTATATTTATCTTGTGTCAGGCTTATATTCAATGTTTCTGCAGTTGTCAGGACTTAGAAAGGCTTTACTCCTCCTGTCTTCTGAATTTTTTTCCTTTTCCATCTTTCTCTACATCTCTGGAGACAGTCATAGCTCAAGATAGGATGCAGATCACAAAGTTGCAGAGCTTCAGGTACCTTTGATGCATTCTGCTTACATGCTCAAGATATTTGCTGAGCTTATTCATTTTCCTGCTAGACATCTGAACTGTTTTTAGGCCTTCTCTGAGGAAGCAAGGATGCTGCCTCCTAGGATCACCTGGGAATTTTAACACATTACATTTTAATGCAGAAATCCACAACAATGACAGCACTTAGGCTTTGTCTAACCTCTTATGCCACATTACAATGGTGGCATAATATGAGTCCTAAGTTTGTAACAGTTTAGTGAAGCATCATGTAGACCCTAAACTGAGCACTGCTTTTGTGACTCACTGTGATGACCAGGCAGTAACCTCAATGCCACAGATGCTCTGATTTATTCCTTCACAGAGCAGGAAACCTGCCCAAAGCTCCTCATTGACAGAGGCTGTGATAGTCAGAGTAAGATCAGTTCTGCATTGCCATACTTCCCAGGAGATCTTAGCTGTAAATGTAATTACTTCAGCCTTTTTATTCATCTCCTCTGTTTCCTTACGTTACCCCTTCTCCTTATCTAGAGAAAATCCATATATTTCCTCTCAATAATGGTGAACAGAGAGAGTGGGTGGAGTGATAAAGGCTCACTGCCTACAAAAGAGCTGCATTGTATTTGATCCATTTCAGCTATCTCCTATCATTCTAGTGATTACAAGGGAGCTAACTTGTTCTCAGCTCTATAAAAAGCCTCACAACTGCTTTAAGTTTCTGGGTGCTGCTGGTTTTGACTTATTTTTGTTTGTGAATCTAAGTTCTTTTTTTCATGTATGTTCCCCTACATATCTTTCAGGTTAAACATTATTTTGAGTAAGATGCTTTAAAATTTTTTAGGGATTGCTGCTGCAAAGAGAAAAAGAAATCACTTTCCTATACATGTGATAAATTCAGTATTCAGAAAGCAGTTCCTCTAAAACTGAAAACAGTCATTATGTTTTGGGGGCAAACCTGTAGATCCAGGTTGGAAGAAACTCAGGAGGTCATTTAGATCTTGCTAAGGCAGAGTCAGTGACCTGACTTACTTCACCTCACTATCTTATACACACTGTAGCCTTAACTGTAATGCTAGCTGAAGAAAAACCAATAAAAAAAAAAATAATAATAAAAAACTAGGCACGAATCCATCAACATTATATGAAATTTTGAAGCATTGCCACAAACACTGACTTTTTTCTCTGCTAAAATACAAGCAATCTCATCTGCAAGTGGTAAACCATCACATTCCCATTGGATAGCACATTTTTCTAAAAATCTCTTGCATACAAGCACCACTAGTTTCAGTCCAGATCTGGTTCTGTGTTTTGAGTGGCTGGGAAGTGCTGGGGGCTGAGCACAGGGAGTTCTGTGCTCAGGGAGAGGAGCTGTGTGCAGCACACGGCAGCTCTAGAGCAGCAGTGCAGACATCAACGGGAGACTCTACTTGAGGACCCAAATCCAATACAAGTTAATTTGCCCCAGATATCCTTGTCTGTTAGGCAACTGTCCTAAGGGGTGGAGGAATAAAACCATCTTTCCTGAGGTCAGTAGTCTCACCTCTGCATTGCCATGGCTGCCAGGGCAGCTCCAGCTATTGGATGGGGTCCAGGGAGGGAAAGAAGTTGTGGTGATCTCATTCCTGCTCTCAGTTNGGCCTATAGTCCAGATTTGACACTGGCCAGCCAAGGGACAGGTTTTCCCCACATCCCCATGTCTCTTGGTAAGTGAAGTCATGTTGATGAACTCTGTAGCAGGTTACTGTGCAGTCAGAACATACTTCTTACAGACACAAGAATCACCAATGAGTGAAGTAGCTTTACTTCAGCTAAATATGCCATGCATTTAAAATGTCTGTCTTCTATGATAGGATCTTCCAGGCATAGTGATGGAAGGTGTGTGGGCTGTGACTATGCCTCAGCCAGAGACACCGTAGAGATCTANAGATCTTAGCTGTAAATGTAATTACTTCAGCCTTTTTATTCATCTCCTCTGTTTCCTTACGTTACCCCTTCTCCTTATCTAGAGAAAATCCATATATTTCCTCTCAATAATGGTGAACAGAGAGAGTGGGTGGAGTGATAAAGGCTCACTGCCTACAAAAGAGCTGCATTGTATTTGATCCATTTCAGCTATCTCCTATCATTCTAGTGATTACAAGGGAGCTAACTTGTTCTCAGCTCTATAAAAAGCCTCACAACTGCTTTAAGTTTCTGGGTGCTGCTGGTTTTGACTTATTTTTGTTTGTGAATCTAAGTTCTTTTTTTCATGTATGTTCCCCTACATATCTTTCAGGTTAAACATTATTTTGAGTAAGATGCTTTAAAATTTTTTAGGGATTGCTGCTGCAAAGAGAAAAAGAAATCACTTTCCTATACATGTGATAAATTCAGTATTCAGAAAGCAGTTCCTCTAAAACTGAAAACAGTCATTATGTTTTGGGGGCAAACCTGTAGATCCAGGTTGGAAGAAACTCAGGAGGTCATTTAGATCTTGCTAAGGCAGAGTCAGTGACCTGACTTACTTCACCTCACTATCTTATACACACTGTAGCCTTAACTGTAATGCTAGCTGAAGAAAAACCAATAAAAAAAAAAATAATAATAAAAAACTAGGCACGAATCCATCAACATTATATGAAATTTTGAAGCATTGCCACAAACACTGACTTTTTTCTCTGCTAAAATACAAGCAATCTCATCTGCAAGTGGTAAACCATCACATTCCCATTGGATAGCACATTTTTCTAAAAATCTCTTGCATACAAGCACCACTAGTTTCAGTCCAGATCTGGTTCTGTGTTTTGAGTGGCTGGGAAGTGCTGGGGGCTGAGCACAGGGAGTTCTGTGCTCAGGGAGAGGAGCTGTGTGCAGCACACGGCAGCTCTAGAGCAGCAGTGCAGACATCAATGGGAGACTCTACTTGAGGACCCAAATCCAATACAAGTTAATTTGCCCCAGATATCCTTGTCTGTTAGGCAACTGTCCTAAGGGGTGGAGGAATAAAACCATCTTTCCTGAGGTCAGTAGTCTCACCTCTGCATTGCCATGGCTGCCAGGGCAGCTCCAGCTATTGGATGGGGTCCAGGGAGGGAAAGAAGTTGTGGTGATCTCATTCCTGCTCTCAGTTTCTACTGTGTGCAGGGTAAGTCCTTGGGAGAAGATTTACAGCAGTATGTAGGTGCCTGCCAGGGTCAGACTGATATCTTCAGAAACTCCCAGACACCCAAGTACATCAGGAAATATGCACCTCGTTTAGTCCCTCACAGCATGATCCTGAATTTATCTGTAATGAGAAGCTACTGGATGCCTGGTGGGATACCACTCTGGGGAATAGAGCTCTGATTAAGCCCAGGGGACCTGAGTGGCAAATGACAAAAATTATGTGGTTCTGGGAAACTGAGAAACCAGAAATCCCCTTTCCCAGCCTCACTAGCAAGATGTCTCACTCTGCCAGGGCTCAGCCCTGCTGTCCAAACATAAAAAAAAATCAACCTGTCAGATTTTTTTTTACTTGCCCAANCCAGAGACACCGTAGAGATCTAACAGAAACATTGAGAGTTGAATGGATTGGCATGAACAGCACCAGAGGACACTGCAGAAGAACAGGAATGACAGCTGTTGATCACACCTAAGCTAGAAGATCATCAAGATCACACCACACTTTGCAGCTCCTCAAAACACCCAGACTGGGAATGATGCAGAAGACAGACTGAAGCCATTAAGAGGTAAGGTAAACAACAAGCCTGGAACCATTAAAGATAGCCAGGTAAGGCAATTAAAGAGAATCTTTCCTAATAATTCTGAAAAGGTGGAACCGGGTGAGGAGACAAGAGATCACAATCATTGTGAATCCTTTAAGTGAACAAAAGACAGATCCAAGCCACACACCTGAGACAAACTCAAATGTGGTGACACATTATGTCATGTCCAGTGCCCCCCTGTCTTTGGAAAGAGTCCTAGCTGGAGCACCTTGGCACGCACCTGTTGGTGCCTGAGAAGATGTGGACATGAAAAAATGAGTGTGAATGAAATCAGAGGTTTAGAATAAAATCATCTCCCTGAGAAGATCTCTCATTCAGCTCTGCTGCATTAGCTGAGATTTGTGCAAGAGCAGAGCACTCCAGTTCCTAGCAAAGGAGTCAGTGTGAGCTAAACCCTAAAAGATGTTCTGCAAAAGAAATATGGAATATTCACACGCAGCTTTGTGAAGGTAGGTGTGTGTGCTCCAAAGCCTGTGGTTAAATTAATTCTTAAAGCTCCTCAATTTGACACTGCTTTCCTCTCCATAAAGAATGTAACTGAAGGAGGGATAATTTTCTCTCCTCCTCTGCTTCTTTCTTTCTCTACCACCTGTTCCCACATATGATGTCTTCTGTCATCAAAGACTATACATACTATGTTGAATGAACAAGCCCTGATGCAGGGCTGTAGTCCTGAGGCAAAGGTGTGCAGGGAATATTAAGAAGGCAGGCTATGAATGGAGAGAAACTGTACAGATTATATAAATTCTTCTTTGTCTTCATTTCCCTGTAAACTCTGGCTCTAACTCATGTGTGAGCTGCAAGACATCTGTCAGACTGAGCACTGCTTACTGAATACATTTAGTGAGGAAAGAAGGGTTGGGCTAGTGCAGTAACAACAAGCAAAGCCTTTATCTCGGTTGACAGATGGCTTGTGGCTACTGACTGGACCCAAAAGCTCATCTTCCCAGGGACACTGGAAGTGACTGCAATTTTATCCTTCCTTCTGTCCTTAAGCACCTCAGGGTGCCTGGGTAACAACAGCATCTGAAGTCCCTACTTCTGAAGTACCTACAGAGAGACTGGGGACACCACCTGAATGTGAAATGGCTTCTTTATTCTTCCTGCTCAGCCACAGCCCTGTTGGCTTCAAGCAAAAGTCCTGCTGTGTGAGGCTACAACTGCAGCTAACACTGGAGCACTTTGGTGGCTGTATAAAGGAGTCATGCTTGAAAGGTGCCTGGATTCTGCCTGTTCTGCTGCCTGCCCACTGTGTACACTGAGGTGTGACAGGGTTGGAATTGGGGGGTGGTTTACTGGGATTGGACACCTGCAGGTTTTCATTTGTGTGGTATGTCTCCATATAGGCTGGGCTTGGTGTGAAAGCACACCTACTGTGCACAACACAGGTGTGACAGAAAATGTAAGGACCCACTGAGGCAGAACAGTGGTCCCCATAACTCAGCTCTCGGTGCCCTACAGTGCCAGTAGGAGATGGTATTTTGGAACAGCATGGGAGCCCGACTGCTCTCAGTGGTGCCTCCACTGTGTACCCCACCAGCACCAGGGCATTTGGTGAGCAGCAGTTCTGTTGTCACCTTCCCTACCAGACTTGGGGAGTCTGTAAAGATTCCGAATATCTTCCTCTCAAAGCAAAGACACCAGCCATTTTGCCCTCTCCTTCCACAGTGATTGCTCCAACTCTTGGCCATTTTAGTTACTCTTCTCCATGCCTTCTCTGACTCCAGGCTGCCCTCCTGGGAAGCAGGGACCAAAACTGCCTACCGTATCCCAGAGCTGTGTGCACCTGGATTTTATATGGTAGCAAAATGGTACAAAGGAAGAGGACTGTACCGTGGCATCCTGTTCCACTCAGCAATCAACACCTTCAGCCAGCGCTACCCTTGACCCCTTTTCCCACCCACTCCTGGCACTGGACAAAGCTATTTTCACCAATCACTTTAGCTGTGATATTTTCCCAACCTTTCTGTCCTTACAAGTGCAACGCTAATCAGGGAAACTTTCACAGGATGAGTGTAATAGAGAGACCCTCACTTCTTGTGCTGCAAATATGGGGACAGCTCAGCTCAAAGCTCAGGCTCCCCTCCAAGCAATGCAGTGAAGGGAGCATGAGTGGATGCATCCTCAAGGAATATGCATCCACCTCTGGGCAGGAAGCTACAGCAGCAGGGTGAGGTGAACCAGGGAAGTGTGAAGGTGAGGGCTACTGCTAATAGAAGTGGCTTGGGGGAATTTTGAGACAAAATTAGCAGTCATCTCACGAGGAACCTCTCCTAAAACAATCCTGCAGTGTCCATCAGACAGAATTTCTGATGACCTTGCTGTAAGTCTGCTGCAAGGCAGAGAAGCAAGAATGGAGGAAGAAGGAAGGACTTCCCTGACTCTTTTCCTGAGTGTGAAATGCTAATTCTAGATAACTTTGGATTTTAGTGAAGAACAAAACATCTAAAAATAAAATGTCCCTTCACAAGAGCCATAGAATTTAGAAAGTTAGAGTTTAGAAAGAATTGTAGCATTTAGAAACTGCATTTATTCTTCAGCATTTGCTAACTGGACCATGGCAGGACTTCAGAGCATCATTTCTCACTCATAATACAGCTTCTAGCACTATCAGTGCAGTCTTTCACCATTTCCTTCAACCACTTTCAAGTGGGAAAATGGGAGAAAGGGGAAGTCTCTTCTGTACTGCACTGATGACTATGTCTTTGGGAAATCTCCTGGGGCCCTGGTGGCATTGCATTTGCCAGTTGGGTGCTCTGGGGGAGATGGCAGCACATGAAGGCCCCACCAGACAGGGCAGGGGTTCTCAGCTGGTTGAGCACAGCATAGCTGCTTGGCGGGGGGACTTGTGGCATGGCAGGATTGAGGCATCCTGTGCTCAGCTCCTGAGGTATGTCTGGATCAAATGCACGTTCTCTGGGAGGCCAGAATACCCCTCAGAATGGTGACACAGCCTGGAAAACATATTTTCCCATTTTTATCCTGGTCCTTTAGCTGAGGAACTCACCTCCATAGAAAGACAAGTAACTTGAGCCTTTTGAGTCTTAGTGTCACCAGCCATAAAAACGGGGTTAATATCAAGCTCACCTACTTTCCAGTGAGTTGCAGCTAATTAGAGTTAGTGTTAGTTAATGTTTGCACAGCCCTGGGATGTGAAAATGGTAATATCATGCTAAGTATTACTCCTGGTGCCTAGACACCATGATTCTTCATAACCAAAGCAGTCAATTAAATTAGCTGGAAGGGGAGAGATACAGCAGTGAGGAAGGCAGAGGAGATACACAAACTTAATAGTATGCATGATGGCCTGCAGCTGCAGAGGGCAGGGAAAATTCTATTCCTGCTACTAAGGGAGCCAGAGAGACAGCTCTGTTTCTGTAGGAATGAAGATGTTCCCCAACAGCTTTGGGCTACACTGCAGCAGTCCGCTGGCTGAGGAAGGGAAGGGTCAGCTCCTGACAGATTTATGGGATAGAGGGCTCTGTTAAATCCTCACATGGCTCTTGCTCACAATGTGTCGAGGATGCTGATTTCCTGTGAGGTCTTCTGGACAAAGCAGAGCAGCACTTCCCACAGAGTGAAGGCCAACCCTGCCTGGTGTCTGTCAGCTAGGAGCACCCCTGGTGGGGAGTAAGGAAGACTCATCACAGCAGGCAGTACAGGGCAGTGTTTCACCAGCCACAGTGCAGAACAGCACTGGGCATAACACAGCCTGATAGGTACACTGTCTTGAACAGGGACTCCACTTCACCCATGCCAGCTGTGGGCACAGAGCAGACACTCAGGGACTGTGGGAGAAGTAGAGTGGAACAGAGTCATCTTGTTCCCAGCAAGGCACTGCTCTCAAGAGAAAAATCATTGGACTTGTTGAAGCCTAAAAGGGGAAATGTAGAAGTGTGTGATGCCATTTTCCAAACCTGGATTTTGTCCAAGGCACTTGGATTAATACCATATTTTTTGGTGACTGATCAGGACTGACTACTCATGTCAGAACAATGGTTTGCAACCTTTCAAGAGCCATCCACAGCCACACAGAGGTCTGACCACTTGTAGAAGTGTGACCCACCAGGGAGGCAGAGGAAGGACTGTCACACTCTGGATCGCCAGTGCCATTTCTTACAGCTCCCTGGTGCTAATCTGCGTCTTAGCTGAGAACTTGGCTAGAGTTCCTGGCCAGCTTCCATACTCTGCAATTGCATTCTGCTGCCTTGAAATCCCCCTCCTCACATACATGCACATGCACACCCCACGGTTTAAGAGGGACACAGAAGCTGTCACTGCTTTCTGTCCAAAATTCCTGCACAGTGGTGGAGGTGGCTCATTCTTCTCAGGAACATACTCCATTTCAGTGCCACAAGGCATGAATTATGTGCCTGGAAAGGTTATAAAAACACTTCAGGACCCTTTGGAAGGAAGATGCAATCTTGAGATGAAAAGTGATATTAAAATGTCACCTAGTTTGACTTCTGGCAGGATCAGGGCCTCAGGCTTGGACTAGGGAGAGGTGTCCTCGTGATGCTGGGAAAGATTGCCGACCTGAAGCATATTCCATTTATGAAGTCATAAAGATGTCTGTACTGGGTAACTGATTTAGGATTTTGTTCCTCCTTTCTCCTCCTTTCCATGTCCTGTGGTTTTTCTTCAGCCTCCTCCTCACACTCTGTTCTCCTCCCAAAGAAGCCAAGTATCTCCTGCCGTCAGAATGATTATTCTCCCCTGTATTAGAATGAATGATTAGTCTTTGTCTAGTTGCCTCCATAATTAAGTGCTGCATGAAAGAATATTTTTATAAGTAACCAAGGCAGTTGTTCCCTCTGGAGCTGTTGGGAGCACGCTACAGCTCTCCATTGGCTTACAGGCAATGTAAGCCTGTGTGTCAACAGGACAAGTGGGTGTCCTGCATGGAAATGCATTCACACTCAACCCCTGACACAGGTCCTGCATGCCCAAGCTGTGCTTGTAGCTGGGGCATATACCCCCCCAACAATGCTGTGTGTACAGGATGATCCCTTTGGATCATTTGTGGGCTGCTACAGATACCCCACCTGATGTGTGTGTGCACAGGGGCACAGAATCAATCCCCTGTTCCTGTTCCTGTGTAGGTCTGTACACTCCTGAGCCAGGACTGAGCCTCTGCATACCTCCAGCTTGTCTTTCTCATTTTCCTGACTCAAACCATCAGACTTGTCCTTTCCTGTCTCTGTGTACCCCCTAGATAACCTCCATATTAAGAAAAGGCTTTCCAGGGAGGGCTGGGGAAAGGGGAGAGGTCGTGAGTGGAGAAGGGATATTAGACAGCAATAAAGTGTAAAGAACACCCCACCCTTCCTATAAATATCCCAGCAGCTCCTCTGCTTCCTAGCAGCACTAATGAGGCTCAACAGGAGTGATGGAGGGCAACAAAGGAATCACTGATGAACAATCAGAAATGGTGCTTGGCTGCTAATCGGACTAATGAGCTGCTTTGCATAAGATGAGAGGGAGGAAGATGAGCAGATGGGCTCTTGGAGGGAAGGCCAGTGGCAGCAGGAGCACCACGAGGAGTGCCCTGCAGCATGGCAGCGCTGGCTGCTGTCTCTCTACTCCTTCCTGGCAGGAGACACTGACCGTGAGAGGGCCAGCACTGGGCAGCTCTGCCAGAGTGGCTCAGGCACAACTGAAAGCCTGGTGTGAAGCACGACTTATCACAACATGCCTCAACCCACATGGCAGTTCTTGTGTCATCCTTGTGCACCGGAGAGGTTAATCCAATCATTTGCTGAGGAAAGGGAGGACACTACTTCTGTAGCTCCAGTGGCCAAGACTCAGACATGGGGAACTCCAAAGTACAATTCATACTACTCTTAGAGATATTCAAGTCAGAGCAGAGGTGTCAGATTCTGAAAGTGTGTTTACCATGGAGGGCTGGATTGATTCTCCACTTGTCTATATTCTGGGGGACACCAGCTGACCAGCTCATCAGGCATATACCCTGGGGGTTATTATTCCTATGAAGGGGATTAGCATCTTGTTCCCTACTTTTTTTCCAGTAGGAACAGGGGGTCCAGTTGTAGGTGGGAAACTCAGGTTTCCCAGTGAGTTAGCAGCTGTGTCATTGGTAAAGAGAGTACAGGGGAAAGAGCAAGAGACAGATATATACTGCAAAGGAGATATGCTAGTCTGTGCCTCTGTCAGCCACGTACAGGCAAGCCACAGCCCAATCCCAGCACACATCAAAATATTGACAAAGATTTTGTGACTTAAGGGACTTAAATGCCTGGTGCATTCCGGCAGTGCATGGCAGGTACACAAAGAGGATTTCCCAGCTTGAGGATATGACACAGGCAAAACATATTTGAGTCACTTTTCCTTGGCACATTAGTACCATTTCTACTATACTTGCTAATGGGAGAATGGAGAGACTTTGGTTCTCTGTTTTGCTTCCTACACCTAACTGCTGATCCTTCCAGCACTGCTAGGTGAGAGCAGATCTACCATCTCTGTCATCTTATTTCAGTCCTTGGCCATTTTTCTGAGGCTGTGGGCAACCACACAAGTCATGATCTCTACTGCAATCCAGACAAGCATCTGCTAATAGCTGTCTGAGGTCTGTTAATGTGTTTCCCTTTCACAGAAACTCCCAGAACAGCCAGAAAATGGTGACGACCGTGCAGCAAGAACAGCAGGTTAGAAAGGCTGCAGCATTGCTCTCGTTTGAATTCAGAAGCAGATGCTATAATTTATCTTGCAAATGGAACTGTAGGAATGATTTTCTGCCTCGCCTCCATAATTTGTTGGCACTTTATCTAGGTGCACAGCTGTGGATAGGGTGTCCTCACAGTAGGGAGAAGGCACTGAGCTCTCTGCCCACTTACCAGCTTGTACTGGGAGAGATGATTATGGGCTGGGTGCAACTCCTCTAGCAAAGAGGAGCTGATGAAAACCCTATTTTCCCTAGGGTGGGCTGTGTGCAAGGCTGTACACTGACTCCCACACCTGATGCTTCTCCAGCACAAGGGGCATCTCTAGCATGAGATGGATGTAGAGAACCAGTTCTGTATTCAGAGAAATCTATGAGCTACATACAGCCACCAGATACTCAGATGGACCTCATGCTTCTCGAAGTTTTGCAGGGAAAGAGAGTAATGGAAAGGGATAATTTAGTACTGGATAGATGAGAATTACAGTGCCATGTTGTCTTGAAGCCAGCCAGTTGGGATGCCCTCAGTGCTGGGCTGGGAGAGACTCCATGCTGTGGGGGTGTTCACAGGGGAGCCGTGCTCCAGCTCTCCTCAGACCTTTTCCAGCTGCTGCTTCGCCCCTCCAGAGTCCTGCATGTTGAACTCCAACCTGTGAACTCCCTTAGAGCCCAGGAGGATATGATACCTATACCTAATCATGGAGATCTGAGCTGTGAGGCTGATCACTTACAGGCTCTTTGTGCTGCTTGTGGGACATTCAATCCTGTCACACTTGTCAAGTCTGCTTGCCTAGAGACCTGCACTCTGACTTGCTGTGAGTGTCCCTTTGTCACTGTAGCCTTCCTGTAGCCTTCCAAGGACTGCTGAAAATGCTTCTCCAGGACCACCTTCTGGCAGCTTTGCAGAGCTGCAGAGGAGCCCTGTAGAAAAACCCTGAAAGGTTTCTCTGTATGGAGAGTACTGCAAGGAAGAGAAGTAAAAAAGACATGCTTGGCTCAAAATCCATCTCCCTTCTTCTGAAATGGCCACCCTGCTTTTCTGGAGCGTGATCAAGGAAAGAGACCTACCTCTTTGTTAATGTGATGTTATTCCTTAATGACTATAATGACATGAGGCCAGAATGCACATGATGTATGTTGTGATGATCATGGCCAGGATGCTCATGAATGCACAGATGTAGACATATAAATCTTGTGTGTCCCAAGAGTGTACAAGAGAAATCCATCATAGATGACTGGTGCAGAACATGAAAACACAATGGACAAAATGCAACATGAGTTTAGCAGTTATGGTTGTCACTGCCAGTGGCACTGCCAGTGGATTAGGTGGGATGAAAGAAGGGCTGGAGGCCAGCCTGTAGCACTGAGGAGGGAAAGCACTGCAAGGCAAAACTGCAGAGAGCGATGGGAGGATGTTGTCTATGGCCATTGGTCTCTGGTCTGCTTTCTGTAACTGCTTTGCCAGCTTCAGGCTGTGATTGGCATTATTGGCATTTACTGCCAGCTCCTTCCCTGGAGTGAAGAAAGGGTACTGCTGTCCAGGCCTAACAATTATGTACATTTTTCCCTTCAGGATCCAGAGGTGCTAAGATTGGAGCACAGTTTTGTAACCTGTTCCTCTGCTGCTGATCCTGGCATTGGAACCTGAGAGCATGGGTACTTGTTTTCTCTAGCTATTGGCACACTTCAGTCTTCACTCCATATTTTTCTCAACTCATTTCCCAAGAGTTAGTCAGAATCAAAATGAGGAGGAAGGATACCAGACAGACCGCCCAACAGAATTTTCCCCAGCACCTCCTTTCATAGCCTGGTCCTTAAAATACAGGAGAGGGTGGTTGTTGCTGCCCTAAGTGAGTATAGTGGAGCTGTTCACTGTAGTGATATCTTCCTTCCAGCTGGTAAATGCCCTCCTGCTTCCTCTGTGTAATAGGCTATTATGGCTGAAGGATGCTGGGTTGGGATTTTTTTGTTTGTGTTTTGTTTTGTTTTGTTTTGTTTTGTTTTGTTGTTTGTTTTTTTTGGTGTGGTTTTTTTTTTTTTTTTTTTTAGTTTTTATTTTAAAATTTGTTTAGTTACTGCGGTTTCTAGTTGGGGAAGAGAATGTCTGCTGAAACCATGGTGGGCAGGGGAGTGTCTGTCATGTTCCCATGACCATGGAGCTGTTGTGCTGACTGTGTTCATTCCATCTGTAGCATTAGGCTGGGTCTCGGCAGCTGAGCTGCATGTGCAGAATTCTTCAACTGAACACCTGGACATATTACTTTGGAGATATTTATATCATTAGACACTTGGATGGAGGTCAGGAACTATAGGTTCAAACACTTCTATCACAAACTTTCACTGCAACTTTAGACAAGGTATTTTAACCTTTTTCAATTCATTCTTGCCTCCCCTCTGCAAAATACAGATACCTAAATCTTTCTCTTACCCACTTGGATTACAACATGCATAACCGCCTCTCTTTGTGCTCCTGAGCATCACCATACCACAGACAGATAGTTTTAGTATTACAGCTCATCATTTTTAGTAAGTGATGATCCAATGATGCTCTTTGCAAGAGGGTAAAAGCTATGTTTGGAGTCCTGTTCCAGTTCTTCTCATATCAGTATTTTCTGTATCTTTTCAGTTCCCTCTTCTGTTTCATATTCCTTTTTTTTTTTCTCTTGAATTCTTTCATGCCATGCTGCTGTGGTAAAACAGCTACCATGGAGCACATCAGCTTTGACATACATGTATGTGAGAAACAGGAGGTGACAGTTGGAAACAAAGTCCTCTTGTCTTGGATGAAAAACTGCAACTTCTTATTCCAAAATCTGCAGTCAAGAACGATTTTAACTCTTAAGTTTCTGTTGATACCTCAGGCCATATTCATACAGCAAAGCAGCATCGTGGAAAGGCAAAAAACCACAATGCACCCAAACCTTCACAGACATTTGGTCTGCAACAGGTACCTACACTTTCCTCAGAGCCCATTCTGTCATCTATGGAGACATTAATTTCCAGGGGCTGTGTAACATCTGAGCACTTACACACACAAGTAGAAAATTTACAAATGCAGCCCGTTGAGGAAAGGGGTTTCTGTAATTATCTTTCACTTCACTGGCATACCTAACAGGGAAAGTCCTCTTTCTCTGGTAGATTGCTCCAGCAGAAGCACCATAGGATATGTTGCCATGGAAACAAAACCTTTTCCTTCTCCTATTTCAATAATGTGTTGAAGGTTTCAGGGCCTTTTCCCTTTTTTCGCTCTGCTTGGCCCTTCAGCATTTACTGCGCATCATATGCTGGAAAGTGCAATGCTCTTATTCTTCAAAACCCAAACAAAAAACAACTCACGAAATTGTTCTTCCATCTAAACTGACTCTTTGCCATCTTCCCTCTTATTCCTTGTCTCTGTTATTTAATGGCTTTCTAACTCCGAAGCAGCAATTTGCTTTGTGTGATACAAAGTTCCTTTGCCTGTGTCCAAAAGCTCCCCCCAAGGGCAAGGGAGAAGTCCTGCTGCCTTGAACCTGTCTTGCAGATGAAGTTTTTCCCTGTTATACAATGCAGTTGAATGTCTTCTGGGGTATCAGGAGTGAGAAGGAAGGAGGTGTAAGCTTTTCCACTCTAGGGAAGAAAGTGATGAAATGTGCTTTCAAAGCAATGATTTTCATCTCAGCAGATTCAATGCCTTGCAGTCTCTGCTGTGAAACCTACAACCACAGCCTGCTTCCTTCATCGCATAGCACTGAGTTGCACTTGCGTATTGGAGTCTTGGTTGCTGAATTGCGTAACAGATGAAAGAAGAGATCTAGGAGCAGTCAGGCTCTGAGGAGATGGTTCTCACTATGCTGTGCAGTTGCCTGTTTCCTTTCATGCCCCACAGTTCACTCTAAACAATGTATGTCCCGCTGCAGCTCCTCCCTTGCAGTCCACAGGTGACTCGCAGCTTGTGAAAACCTTTTGAAAAGCCTGGCAAAAGGTCTTATGTTGGTGGCCACCATGTTATATCCCATCAGAATTCGTGGGCTGCATTTCAGATAAAATTATTATGAGCATCCTCCCCAGTCACAGCTCCCCTTCATTTTTTCCCTCCAGAAGGACAGCTTTGGGTACCTCTGCCCTTATGTGCTAAAGCTGACTACAAAGGATGTAGTCTGTTTGTGTTTTGTTGCTTCTGAGTGTGTGGGAATAACTGTCAGCCCTAGAAGGCAAACAGTGTTTTCTAGATGATTAAAAAAAAAAGAGAAAGAAAAAGACAATTTATTTGAATGCAGCAGGGGTTGGGACAGCTCTGAAGGCATCTTCTGACCCTCCAAAAGGATAAGTGAGGACACCCAAAAGCATGAGAGAATGCCCAGGTTTACTGCATTTATTAGACTGCCAGGAATTAGAAGAGGAGCTGCATCTCATAGCTGAGATACTGAGGCAGGATGACAAGAGTGCAGATAATCAACAACCAATCTTAATGAGTGTTGGGCCTTCTGCAGAAAAAGGAGGGGTTTCCTATGAATCAAATGGTTCCTCTCTGGTAGTTTGGGAACACATGCTCTAAAATCAGTCACCAGCCACCATCACTAACGTCTCATAATCTACTGCAATTGACCCACTCCAGGAGAAGGGTCAGACGGGAAGATTACGAGACCCCAGTGTGTGCACTGCTGGAAGGCTTAAGATTGCAACAGCACAGTAAACACGTGTGGNAGACAGGCTGGGCTGGAACTGCAGCGATGAGCGAGCTCCTCTCCTCCGGTCGCAGCTCCACGCGTCCCCCTCCGAAAACCGAGAGCAGAAGACCGCAGCACCAGCAGAAAAACAGCAACAGAAGCCAGGGCGGGGTTCCGGAAGGCTGAGCCGGTGAGCCGGGACCAGGCCGTGTCCCAGCCCCCACCAGCTCCACCCCCTGCAGGGTCTCTGTCCCTCCTGAGGAACCCCCAGACAGGGAGGTGCCGCACCCACATGGCTGCAGGGCTCAGCCATTGTCTTCCTTAAGTACCGGATCATTTGCATTTCTAAAGAGGAAAAAATTTCTCTAAAACCGTCGACAGGCTTCCTCTCAGGGAGATTAGTCCCTGCTGTTTCCTTATCTGTGCTCTCAAACAGGAGTCAGGTTGAGCTGTCTCTGTTTAGGAGACCCCTAACTTGTGCTAGAAAAGAGATCTAATGGATTCAGAATTGGTGGAACTCCCCCGGAATTCATGGAAAATGTTCATGAGGCAAAGGTGTGCTTTGGGAGGTGCCTTCTTTCTGGGGATCAGAACCACAACACTGAGCACTTGAAGCTTTGCTCTCCAGGTCCAAATGGCAGAGGGAGATGAAAGTGCTAAAACACACTCTAAATTCACATCTTAACAACAGAACTGTCTACCACCAAGGAAAGTGCTCGAGATTAAACCATTATGCAATTTCACTCTAAACTCATAATTACTTCTAGCATTTCCTTCCACAGATGCAGGGCTGAACAGTGCCTCTTATTTTGTAGCAATTAGTGATAACAAATGGTTTAGTTAAAGCTTAGTAAAGATACTTTTAGTTGAAGCCTCTATTTTTCCACTGTGGACTGGGACTTAATAATTTTGGCCACAACCCAAAGAGGTGACATTTCGAAGAATGAATAAAACTAGCATAAGAACTTGCAGTCGTGCGAAGACAACCAAGATCTACAATTCCTCTAATTCCTTCTGTTGTCTGCTGTTTTTTCTCATGATCTGTACTATCTCCATTTGGTTAAACAGCCGAATAAAGAGGCAAGAGCCATCTTTCTGTTATAGTTTTATCCAGTGCCTTGCACAGGAGCTGCTGGGGACTGTTGATGGGGGATGAGGAGCGGGGCCCTACCAGCAGAGATGGGACTACTGCTGTGATGAGATGAGCAGAGATGGACTGCACAGAACTGGGAGGGTGGTCCCACGGGAAATATAATCATCACACTGCTGCCAGTCACAGTTAGTAGCACTGGGGCTTAAATC
Source organism: Notiomystis cincta (assembly GCA_013398075.1). Taxonomy (NCBI): domain Eukaryota; kingdom Metazoa; phylum Chordata; class Aves; order Passeriformes; family Notiomystidae; genus Notiomystis; species Notiomystis cincta. The sequence continues at coordinate 3,795 of VZRX01000653.1, read as the reverse complement.
CCCATCATCATGGTTATCAGAGCTGGCAGGAAAAGGGGAGCAATTTAAGCAGATGGAATATCTCTAATCTTCCTAGTAGTTGTATTTGTGCATTGCTGCCATGAGGGCAAATAATCTGGGCATCTAAATCCCTTGTCTACACTTGGAGTGTATCCAAACGGATGTCAAGGTAAACAATCACAAATCCTGGCTTGGACTCTCTACTCTTGAGGCCTCCAGCGATGTCACCAGGCTGGGTGGTTGTGGATTATGATCCCTGCCAAATGTACACACGGCTTACTCTGAATGTGTCCTTTGGAGCAGAGTTCCCTTCCTAACACAGCCTTTAGGAGCCAACCCCTGTGCTGGCACCCCAGCCAGTCTGCAGCTTTGTCTTGAGTGGAAAGGGGCTACGGGACTGATAAAGAGCAAGAATTCGGGACAGATGGGAGAGCGTGGGTGGCAACTTCTCCCATGAGATTTTGTACGCACTCCAGTTTCCTCAGGGGACGGTCTAGGCTCTTCAGACAGCAGCAATGAGAGGCTGTGGGGGCTTGGCTGGGCTCCTCTGAGATACTGACATGCTGTGTGTCTGTTCTCCATGGCTGCCTGGCTCTAGGATACAAATCAGCAGAACTACGTGGGGTAGGAGGCCAGGCTGCTCTCTGGGCAAGAGGGCGGCTGCCCCTGGCTGCAGATTGACTGTAGAAGTAGCAGACAGTGGATGCCCACCAAGCCAGAGCTCCACTTAGGGGTGCATCCTCCAGCCATGGAGCCCAACTCAGCATTCTGGCCCCTTTCACTCCAGAGCCCACAGCTCTCACACTGCTGTCGCGGAGATTAGCTGGTTCCTGCTTCCCCACCTGTCCAGAGGCTGTCTCCTATCCCTTCCATAGAGCAGCCCCAGCCCACCTTGCTTCTGTATATCCCTCTCAACTCCTTCAGAGCTGCCCACCTGATACATGGAAGTTTGCAGTCTCCCGTCCCCCCGCCGCCTTTGTTTCAAATATTCTCTTTTTTCTGCATTTTCATCAGTGACAATTCCTGCTGCTTAGTGTGGCTGCTCCAGCCACCCCTCACCTGCCTCCTCAAGGGAATGGTTGCTCCAGTGCATCATGCAGGTGTTCAGACAGCTGGATCCTGGAAGCACTTGCCAAAATTACTCTTCTGAATGAATCAAAGACCAAAAAAGAGATGTGTTTAGGGAAAAGCTGATTTATGCTAGTCCTATTGTTGTTGACTTCTACTAGGCGTACAGTAATTTTGTCTTACTATTTTTTTATAACTCTGTCATGCATTTGGTTAAAAAATGAAGGGTTTTGGTGGAGCAGACCAAACTAAGTGGGCATTTGGGCCAAGTTTGAGAGAAGATATTACTATTTTGAAAGAGTTAATTTTGAGCACAGATAAATTTTGATTTGGGTGATTTTGGGATAGGACTTCAAAATACCAAAAAAATACTAACATTGCTAAAAAGGGTGACCTTGCTGAAAACAAGAAAAATGGGAACATCTTTTCAGAGTGATTAAATAACTCCAAACTGTAAGATAGGTCAGTTTGGAAAGAATGAAAGGGGTCAGGCTAGATCCAGAATAAACTACTTTGCTTAAAATCTGCTTAAAAATATTGCTCTGGGTTGAATCTTATTGAAGGTTATATAAAAATAAATAAATGTCTCCCCAGCTCTACTTTACACAACAGTTAGAAACGCTAGAGGTGGACTTGCAGACTTTTGAATGGAGACAACCCTATTTTTGTACAGTACAGAAAGAAAGAGACAGTCATGGTACAGTAGAATATACAACCTCTAAAGAAAAGAACAGAGGGAAAAGGAAATAGAGTGAGAAAGGATATGTCCTGTCAGCAGAAAAGAAGCCTTGGTAATATATATTTGTTTTATGGTGATATGTTTTATTAACAGCATTTTAACCACTGTTTGGGCTTGTTTAAACACCAGTTTTATAGAGATTTAACTAAATCGGTTTACAAAACAATTGAATTAAGTCAGGCAATATCTGAGAGCACAGGCACCTGTATCATAAGTGTTTATATTGGCTTAGCTTGTGCCAGTAAATCATCCTTCCTTTGCTGCCTGGCTCCTTCCCACAGCAGCCGCTTGATTGCATTGCAGGTGGCTTTGCCTCTCTCTCTCCCTCCGGAATTTGACCCCATCCCCCTGCAGCAGAACAGCCCTAAGCTGGAAGGGCAGGGGCAATGAAGGCCTGTTGCCCTGGTGGGCTTTTTGGGAGGTGGTTCCTGAGGAGGGCAAAGAGGCCGAGGGGACGGCTAGCAGCTTGCAGATGCAATGCCTGCATCACCTCAGAGATGCAGCTTGCAGCTGACTACAGTGGAGTGCTGGCTCACCCAACAGCCATTTTAGCTGCAGGAGCTCAGACCCAAGCTAAAAAGTTGTGGTGGTTTGTTTGGTTTTTTTTTTTTTTTTTAATTTTTTTTTTTCCAGACAGTTAGCCGTTCATGTGATGATACCATTTCATATTTTGCCCCTGTGCTGGCTCCTTCACTCCTGACCTAACATGTTTTGTGAAATTTGCCTAGGCCACAGTGATACTATTGTTAGATAGTTTCCTTTGCCTTTTCACTGACTACTGCAGCAGGGGGCCCAGAGAGGTGTGGAGCAGAGAGTGCTCCCTGAAAACCAAACTCCATTGGTTGACGTACCTGACAGTTTTGTACCTTTCTGTGCTTTACTTGTTGCTGGACCTGCATGTCAGCAGGTGACATGTCAGCCTTGACCTATGGCTGATGCATAAAGGGGAAGAGAGTGGCCAGGGTCTGTGGTGGGGACAAGTGATTCCCAATACCTGTCATGGAGGATCAGCTGCCTGGCACTCAGCATGTCTTCTGGTACATCAGTGATGGTGCTGCCTGTGTCCAGGTGTTCACAGGTGATGCTGCTGTGTGGAAAAACAGGGAACAGAGCTTTTCTGCAGGATGACAAGGGCACATCTATTAAAAAACACTTGTATAGGCCTTCAGTGGGGATGGAGGAACGCGTGACCCCCAACACGTTGTGACCCTGACCAGTGTCTGGGTAACATTATTTTTGTAGTGCAAATTTTGTACTGACCAGTTGCAAATACCCCTTGCAGTGCAGAACTGGTGACCCAGGGATGGAGGCAACCCTGCTGGTATGGTACATACAGACTGGGGAATGAGAGGCTGGAAAGCAGTGCCATGGAAAGGGACCTGGGGGTCCTGGTCCATGGCAAGTTGAATTTGAGCCAGCAGTGCCCTGGCAGCCAGGAGGGCCAACCCTGTCCTGGGGGGCATCAGGCACAGCATGGCCAGCCAGGCAAGGGAGGGGATTGTCCCCTCTGCTCAGAGCTGGGGCGGCCTCACCTCGAGTGCTTGGGGCAGTTTTGGGCGCCACAATAAAAAAGTCACTAAGAGAGCATCCAAACGAGGGCAATGAAGATGGTGATGGGCCTTGAGAGGAAGGTGTATGAGGAGTGGCTGAGGGTACCTGTTCTGTTCAGCGTGGAGGAGACTGAGGGGAGACCTCACTGCAGTTACAATTTCCTTATGAGAGGAAGAGGAGGTGCAAACACTGATCTCTTCTCTGTTGTAACCAGTGACAGGACACAAGGGAATGGCTGAAGTTGTGCCAGGAGAGGCTTAGGTTGGATATTAAAAAAAGGATCTTCACCCAGAGGTTGTTTGGGCACTGGAAAAGGCTCCTCAGGGAGGTGGTCACAGCACCAGGCAGACAGAGCTCAAGAAGTGTTTGGACAATGCTCTCAGGCACACGGTGTGACTCCTGGGGACAGTTCTGTGCAGGCCAGGAGTTGGACTCGA
>VZRX01000652.1:1057-14126 GCA_013398075.1 Notiomystis cincta | reverse complement strand
CAGCACGCTTCGAACCCTCGGCACCCTGAGCACCCTTTTGAACCCTTGGCACCCTCGGCGCCCTTTGAACCCTTCAAAACCTCGGCACCCTCAGCACCCTTTGCACCCTTCGCACCCTCACACCTTCGGCACCCTTCACACCCTGCCTGCCCCGGCACCGGGCTGGGCGCTGCGGGCGGGCATGGACGGGGCTGCTCCCGCTCCTGTCCTGCTGCTCCCGCTCCCCGGGGCCGCTCCCCGGCTCTGCCCCGCCGGGACGAAGCCGCAGCCGGGCCCGCGTTTGTCGAGGCTGGGCTGCCCTGGGCTGCCCTGGGCTGGGACGGCCCCGGTGCTCCGGGAGCCCCACGGGGAGCAGGAGAGGCCCTCGAACAGCACTTTTGTCCTGGTGGAAGGCAGCCCACCCACAAAGGGCATTGCCGGGGAGAGATGCAGCTGGTAATTGGGATTGTTTCCCCAAACTGACCTCAAAGCAGTTAAGTTCTAATACGAGCTACAGCACCGCGGTGCCCCGAGCCGTCCTTCCCAAGAACACTCCCAGCAGTGAGGCTGTCCCCGGGCAGGCAGGGCAGTGTCCCTGGCACCACCCTGCTCCCCGCAGCTGCTCTGCGGGGTCACGTCCTTGTTTTGTGCACACCCGGAGCTCAGCTCCTCTCGCTGAGTGAGTTTCTGCACAAAGTGAAACACTGCGCTCCATTTGCAGGGCTTTGCCTGAGCAAAGGCTCTATTAATGCAATTAAGTAGCTATGTTAAATGAGTGATCTTCTCGGCAAGTTCCTATTCTTAATAGTTCCCACATAGGAAAAGAAAACTTCTCTAATCCTTTAATTAAATTGCAAACTAAATCTGTGTAAGCCCTTTGACACATTTTTTTGAGAAGCAGTTAAGGCTTAGAAGGGATCTGTGGCTGATGATACCTTTGGTCTGTCCCACAAGCCATCAGGCTGAGAGCCTGCAGCTTGTCTTCCCCCTTTTCCCCAGCAGTAAGACAAGAATCTCCACCTGATTTCTTTAGGATGTCCCTTTCCTCCTCTTTTTAGCTGTTCCAACAAGTTTTGTTTCCTGTTCTTCAGATCCACTGGTGTGTGCTACAGCCATCTCACCTCAATTGCCTTTTTCTTCCTCCTGACAAAGAGGAAGGCTTCTCAACAGAAAATAAACTAAAAAGAGAAAAAGCCCTAGATCCTGTAATTTAAGGGCTTTCAATTTAAACTTCATTTAAATAAAAATGTAAATGCAATCCAAACTTTCCTCTATACAGATCCTTGCAAATAAGGGGAATCCCCCTCCTTCAGTGGAGGCTCCTGCAGTGCTCTGGGTTTTTTATTCCAAATCTTTGGTTGTTGGGGATGTTCCCTGTGGTGCTGCCTGTTCTGCCCCCTCCCCGTGCCCAGGGTGGGCACAGCAGGAGCTGGGGGGGCTGCAGAGACCCCTCCCCTGTGCCCCCTGCCCTGTCCTGGGCTGGGTGACTTCACCTCCATCGTGCCACATCCTCAGCCCAAAACGCTGAATCTTCAGGGTCTCTTAAAATGTTCCCAGGGACTTCTGGGCTGAAGTCGTTGTTGTTTATTTCCCTCGTGTTTCACCAAATCTCAGCTGACATCATCTGTGCAACTGCTTTTAACTTAACATTCAGTAATTCCTGTTTTCTCTGTTTCTGAAATGTAGGTAAGAGAACCAGGAGAAGCATTTCGACTTTTTCCCACCCTTCACACCAATCCTTTAATGCTCTGCTGATCACCACAGGATTGGAACAAAGGAGTATCTGGCATGTTTTCAAATCTCAGTCTCTCCTGTCCCTCAGGTTTAGGTCCCCATGGCTTGGAGACGAGTTCACTGCAAGTGTCCCAGTGAGTTTCCCTGAGCTCAGCAGATCTCTGTGGTCACCATCAAGGGTTGAAAACCTCCCCTGTTCTCTCCTGTGACATTTTCTTTCTGCATCACTGATGGCTGTGCTGCCAGGCCTGGTGCCTGCAGGAGCTGGGCACAGCTTTGGGCTGGGCTTGCAAGTGAGGAAATGGAGCTCCTGACAGGACCCGAGGCAATACAACTTTTCCTTTGCTGGCAGCACGAGGCAGGAGTGTCAGAATGGTTTAAAATGTTCCCAGCAGAGAGTGCAGATGAATTATTTGCAAGAACAAATCCTGGTCCTACACCAGTGCCAAAGTGGTCTTGTCACACACAGGTTATGAGCTGAACAGTGTGTGCCTGTGAGTGCTTGCTTTAAGGCTTGCAAGCTATTGGAAAGGAAGTTATGGACAGAAGTGCACTGAAAAGTGCACTTTTTGTTGCCTGGCCCTGCTCTTTTTTCAGAATCCGAGGGCTATGCATGATGCACAGACCTTCTGAGTGTCCCAGCCTCCACTCACTCCACTCCTTGTCACATTGATCCCTACTTGGGCAGGCAGACCTCTCGAGTGGTTTGGAACTCAGAGTTTTGTAAGGCTGGAAGTGGTTCTACAAAAGTAAATGGGATCCAACGTGAACCGAGGGCAGAATCACGTTTATGAACGATAAAACATTTCCAGTGGTGCCAAAGCCATGGGCACTGGGCTTTGTGTGGCAGCTCTGAGGTCTGTGCCTCACAGAGGGGGCTGTGCCCCTCACCCTGGGGTGGGTGACAGTGCCCTGGTGCTGCTGTCCCAGAGCCACCCCAGCACCCCCGAGCTCACAGCCCCTGGGGCAGCACCAGGGGCTGGGGGAAGGCTCTGCCGGGCAGTGCTGGGCGGGCTGATGCCAGAAACCCTCCCCTGAGCCCAGCCCTGCTGGGAGGTATCAGAATTTGGGTGGGCTCACACAGCCCTGAGCATGCCTGCAGCTGGGCTCACACTGGCCCTGGCCATCATCTCGAGCTGATGTTGTTGCAGCTGAGTTAGAGCCTTCCTCTGGGCAGCCAGGTAAAAATTCCCATTGGATTGGATCCCTGGAAATATTCCAGGCCAGGCTGGACAGGGCTTGGAGCAGCCTGGGATAGTGGGAGGTGCCCCTGCCCCTGGAGGGGGTGGAAGGGGAGTTCTGGGACTGATTCTCAGCCTCATTTGGGCAGAGGCAGCCAGCATCAGCCTGGATGTTTTAGCTTCCAGTGGCTGATTGTACCTGAGCCTCTTACCCAAGAGTAAATTACCAACAGCAAATCTCACTGAGAGACAGCTTGTCTATTTTGATCCTTACCAAGGCTTTCTTTTCCCTTCCCCACAATCACCAGGAATTCGTGCTGTGCTGTAAACAAAACGTAGTTCAAGGACTTTTAAATTTTTTTTTAAATTCTGAATGGAAGGCCAACTGATGCTATGTGCAAAGAGAAATCTTTCAAGAGGGCAACTCATTACAACCCTTGTAGAAAATACAAAGCCGATATGTGCAGCCTGAGCTGAGGGTTGTTTACGTGCTGCAGCAGTTAACTGTGGGCAGAAACCTTCACCTCACACACAAATAGGAGGCAGCAGTCTGTCAGTCATGTCCTGCAAGAGCAGACATTGTTTGGATAGCTTCGGCTTCATTTCGTGTTCGTGCCGCCTTGTCAAGGCAGATCTCTCTGAGGTGCCCAGGATGAGTGGTTGAACATCCTGCAGGCAGCAACATTGCAGCCAGGCTGGGGTTTGCCACCAGAAATGCAGGTCCTGCTCTGGGGATGGCTCCTGGCTGCTCAACCCCTGCCCCTGCTCTCCGGGACCCCGGGCAGGTCCGATCCAGGGGGCAGAGCAGGGTGGGCTCAGAGTTTGGGGCTGGATGTGCCCCGTGCTGAGGACAGAGGCAGCTCCTGCAGCAGTGGTGAGCGTGCAGAGGGCTCAGCCACTGCCACCAGCTGAGAGCCAGCCTGCAGGAAACACACTGCACCGAGCAGTCACTGCCTGGCTCCTTGGGGCACTTCCCTGCCCATGTACCGAATGGTAAAAAACAGGACAAGATTCCCGTGCCAAGGCTTTAGGCTGAAAAGGCCCTCTGCACACAGAGCAGGGCGTGGGAAGAGAAAATGCCCAGATGTACTCCTTGGTCCTTGGGTGTCTGCTCTAGGATCACAAAATTCCCAAATGTTTGGGTTGGAAGGGACCAAGAGCCTCTCCATTCCCACCCCTGCCCTGGCAGGGACACCTCCCACTGTCCCAGGCTGATCCAAGCCCAATGTCCAGCCTGGCCTTGGACACTGCCAGGGATCCAGGGGCAGCCACAGCTGCTCTGGGCACCCTGTGCCAGGGCCTGCCCAGCCTGCCAGGGAACAATTCCTTCCCCAGATCCCCTCCAGCCCTGCCCTCTGGCAGTGGAAGCCATTCCCTGTGTCCTGTCCCTCCAGCCCCTGTCCCAGGTCCCTCTCCAGCTCTCCTGCAGCCCCTCTGGGCACTGGAAGGGGCTCTCAGGTGTCCCTGGGACTTCTCCACACGGAACAATTCCTCTCTCAGCACCTTTGCTGCCCTCAGGTTCCCCCCTGTGCAGTGACCTCTCCCTGTGCCAGCAGGTCCAAGAGCACAGTGTGCCCTGTCTTGAGAGCCCAGACACCCAGCAGCCTCCTCACAAAGGTTGTTCTTCCCCCAGAGCAGCCTCAGGTGGGGATGGATCGTGGCTTGTGGCTGCAGGAACCTCAGGTCCTACTCCCTGTGTTTAGGTTCTGTCTTTTCTCTCTCTTCTGGAACTCATTTCTGGTCACTTCTGAGGCCCTGGGGTTGTGCTGAGCCATGGCTGGCACAGGGAGCTCCCAAATTCTTATTTCAGGCTGTTTTTGCTGCTGGACCAGGAGGCTCCCGTGGTGCAGGAGTTCTGACAGGAGTGCACCAGGTAATTTTTGTGCTGAGTAATTCTTGTGCCAGGAGCAATGTGTGAAGATGGACAAAGGGATGTGGAGGAGAACCTAGAGGGACTGAGACTGACCCCCGGTGTATCCTGAGTGAGGTGGGACAGGGTCAGCTCTGTTCCTGCTGAAGCATCTCCCCAGCAGGACCTCAGCAGGGCCCCCTGCCCTGGGCTGCTGACCTGCAGGGGCAGCCACAGCTCCTCCCAGGCTTGCTTTGCTACCAGGGCCTCTGGAGAGCTCCTGGCAGGGCCAGGTGCTGCCTGAACTGGGAGGGGCTCAGGCACTCCTGGATCCTGAGGGGTGTGGAATGCTGAGAGCTGCCTCCAGGCCCTGCACAGCCCTGCTGGGGAGCAGGTCTGGATAAACCCCTCGTCTCATTGCTTTGTGTGAGGAGAAAGGTGCTGTTCTTTACCACGGGGTAAGGGACAGTTCATTTGGTTCCTAATTTGCATAATTAGAGGTATCATTTGTTTTTTATTAGCCATCTTGAGAGCCTGCTATTCATGCTGTTACAGCCATGGATGAGATAATCCTGTCTCTGCTCCCACACCTTAAAAACCCTCATTTTTTGCATTTTGGGAGGGAATTCCCTCCTCTGGGCTCACGGGGTGGTCAGGGCAGGAAGTAGCAGAAAGAGGCACCATTAATGGCAGCACTTCTCAGCTCCCCAGCCCTCAGTCACTGTGGGAAGTGTTGAGCAGGAGAGGCTCAGGAGGGGAAGGGCTCCAGGCTGAGCCCGCTGCAGACCAGGGATCACCTGCCCAGCCCCGGGGAATCAGCCCCTGGAGGTGAAAAACCCAGGCTGATGGCAGCTGCACCTTCCCAAACAGCGAGGCTGAGAATCCCAGGATCCCAGAACGGGCTGGGAAGGACCCTGAGGATCAAACTTCCATCCCTGCCACGGGCAGGAGTCAGGGCTGGGTCTGGGCAGGTCTCTGCTCCTGGCCCATTTCAGCACGTGAGGGATGCTGATGCTTTTGAGGGAGGGAGAGGAGCTGATTCCAGGCAGTGGTCTGGGCCGTGGCTTTTGAAAAGCACTCTGCTTTTTCTGCAGAGCTGTCTTTGTCAACCAAAAGCACAGAAGAAATCAGTGACAAGGGAAACACTGAATAATGGAGAGGAGGAAAAACACTCTGGGCAAAAGTAGGTGAGATTAAGCTCAGTGTAAAGAGTCTGCAGCAGTCATGGAGGGAAATTTCTGCAGTAACTGAAAGATGAAAATAAACTTTCACAACACAGTGCAAGTTCTCCTGCAAGAATATATGTTGACTTTTTTTTGCTTTTTCTGGATTTTTACTTTTGCATAGTTTTTTTCCTCAGATTTTCAGTCAATAAAACTACACTTTCCCAATTAACAAATCAGCTTGTTTGACTTGCTCAGAGGATTCACAGATGGATTATTTCAACAAAAGACAGAGAGATTCATTATAAAGGGCACAAATGAAAAAAATAAGCCTGTTTCTCCTGGTTTCAAAGCAGAATCTTCTACTGAAACACTGTGGTGTCTGTGTGTGTGTGCTGCTTCACAGAAAATAAAGGGATATTAACTTTACTTTTCAGCATATGGAAGCCACAGCTTCTTATAACTCAGCTAAAGTTGTTAAGAACTCAAACCAACCAATGCAATACCATCTCAAGGGTTTCAGGATGAGTTTTGAATGCCTTCTGCAAACAGAATCATGTTGATTTCTTTCAGAAACAATGAAAAAACCTCATCTACTCTTGCTAATAAAATCACAGTATGTCTCACCACAGTTACGGGCTGCAAATTGTATTTATTTTTCACAAAACAAATTACATTATGTCAGGCTGCCGGAGTGAACAGTAGTTATTGTTGGGAAGTAGGTTCAGATAAGTTATACAAGCGACACTTCCTCCCCTGGAGCTCCCAGACTGAAACTGCCGGCGGTGGCTGGGGACAGGGCGCGCCCTGAGCCCGCACGGCCGAGCTCGCTCCCGCCGGCTCTCCCGGGGTGCCCGCGCTGTGACAGCGGCCTCGGCGCGGCCAGACCGGGCTGGCCCTGCCCCACCTGCCCCACCTGCCCTGCCCCACCCTGCTCCACCCTGCAGGGACCTCTCTCCGTTTGCAGCGCTGCTGCCCGCGCTCAGNCAGCCCTGCAGTGGCCCCAGCCCCGAGGGGACTCTGGTCCCTGTTTTTTGGGTGCTCCTCAGCTCCAACCCCTCCAGGTGAGGCTGCTTGGCCTCAGAGCACAAACACAAATGGTCCTGAGCTCTGCTCTGCCCTCAGTGCCCTAAAACTCCCCACTCAAACAATTAGCACAGCAGCCCAAGCCTTTTCTTATTCATGAATAAAGCACATCCCTCATGAGGTTTTCCTTTCTCCCCATCTGCTCTGGGTAAAACACAGTTTCCATCATCATGTCCCCTGTCCAAGAGTCACAGGGCCACAGGAGGGACAGGGCTGCAGGGGAGCACAGGCCAAGGGACTGCTCAGCTTTCTAGGTCAGATATTCAGAACTTGCTGACGTGTTTGGGGAATTCCCCACAAGGAATGAGGAAGAGGAGCTGTTGCAGAGCGTGGCTGCTTCTCCCTGCTGCCTCCTCCCACTGACTCCCCATCTTCAGCAGTGTCAGCAGGGCCAGCCCTGCCCCACTGCAGGGACAGACAGACCCACCCCTCCACTTCCCTGACCTCGTTATTCGGGATCATTTCACATCCCCTCCCTGTGTCCATCTCCCCTTGCTGCCAGGAACGTGCTGGAGAAAAGATGGCAAAACCATTCTGGAATCATCCTCCAGCTCTTCAGTGCCTGAGGTCCCTTTCCTGAGTCCTTTTCCCTTCTCAGGCAGATAACTGGGTGAACAAAAGTAAGTTTAATGTTTTCTTCTGCAGCTGTTTACCAAATTCTATGTAGGATGCATTGGCCATTGTTCTGAACATCCAGGTAGGCATTGTAATCACTTAATAAATAAATATGGTTCCTGAAATAAGAGTCATTATCTGAAACACCTATAAACTGATTTTTCTTCCTGTTCAATGTCACCTTTAATAGTATTGGCAAAAGAAGGTCCTATATAAACATCCTCTCACTCAGACTGTGATTTGACTATTCCTACATGAGAAATAAGCCCTAAAATGATGTTACAGAAATGCCAACTTTCTCCTGGAAAAGAGGAGTCTAAGGTATGTCTTGTGAGCTGGATTCTCCAGGGTTTTTAAAATGGATATTTGGCAGTGATGATTTGTTGGCACTTGAGGCAGGTCAGGGTTTAGTTTCATTAAATGCATTTGTGTCCCTTCCAGAAACTATTTCATGTCCCCAAAACTGAATCATGGAATCACAGAATGGTTTGGGTTGGAAGGGACCTGAAAGGCCATCTGTTTCCCACTCCTGCTGGGGCAGGGACACCAGTCCCTGGAGCTGAGATTTTGGGAGGGTTTGCTCTGCTCTGAACGTTCCCGCTCCTCCTGCCTCTGGTGTTGGAGGCAGTTGCAGACCCAGAGCTCCTCATCAGCGTCAGCTGAGCCTGGGTGAGGGGGAGAGTGGGTCCCAGCAGGAGGGAAGGCACCACAGCAGGGCCAGCAGGGCCAGCAGGACAGAGACAGGGCCAAGGGAGCTCACAGGGGGCTTAGCCTGGGGGGAATTTCTGGAAGGTGGAAGGCAGTGGATCTGCACAGGGCTGGGGAAAGAAACTCTAGGTGTGTGCTGGGGGAAAACTCCTCCAGGAAAGGAGAGCTGGAGAGAGGGTGTGGAGCACCTGGGGAGGAAAATCCAAAGCCTTGGGGAGCCCTGAGGCTGCAGAGATGAGGCTGCTGCTGCCTTTGCTGAGCCTGCCTGGCCAGGAGGGGATGGGCTCCTCTGCTCCTTTCTAGTTACTCTGAGATTTTACACACCCAGGGCTGGACAGTGCATCATGTACAGTATTCCTGGGATTTAGCCACTCTGTGGTTTCAGGAGCCAGGGAACATTACTGTCCTGCAAAAACCCTTCCTCAAGGGCTCTGAGGTGTAAGTGACCTTTTTTGTGTTTGTTGTTCTTGTTGTTGTTGTTTGTTTGTTTGTTTGTTTGTTTGNTTTTTTTTTTTAAATCTGAGTAGATGAGCACTGCAGGAAATCTGTGTGTAGCTGTACTTTTGTTAGATTAATTAAGAAGATTAGCTGAGAAAAGGGTGTTTTATCAGTAGCAGAATTAACAAGCACTTTGAGATTTTATTTTCCTGATTGTTTCCTTTATGAAGTGTCTTGCTCCATCTGGGAAGAAAGCAGCAGAGAGAATGGCAACAGTGAATGTTACTAAGACATCCAAACGAAGCCAGCATAATTTTTTTTCAGCCTTATCTACCAAACTTCTTTACCCAACTCCTTTTCTTGACTGTTCCTCAGTTGTGCCAGTACTTCTAATTTTAACAGCTATTCTGATGCATATATGTTAATAGACTTATATAATTCATAGGGTACATCCCTGTCAGGCTGACAAGGTACAGCTCAGAGCTCAAGTTGGAGCAAGAATAACCCAAGACAACAGAGCACAGAAATGGTGCAGAGAGAAATGAAATCAGAACAATAGTGGTTTTTATAAATTATATATATTTCATCTATATTTCATGCCCATTTTTATGTAATAACCCAGTTTTCTTCATATCTGATGGCTCTAATTTTAGGCAATTAAGATCTTTTAACTGTCACAAAGAAAGGACAAAAAGCCCTTTATTGGAAAAAAAAAAAACAAACCAAAAAAAGGACAAAACCCCCCTTTATAAACCACTAAAAACAATAAAACTTTTATCTCTAGCTCTCTGTGTGTTATGTGACAAATCCAGATGTGAGTCAATCATTTACCACAGGTATAAAGCGTTGCTGCAGCTGTGGATGAACGGGCAAGAGGATAAAATGTAGTGCAGCTGTGAGAGCTGCCTGAAGCTCTGGCACAGGTGTGGGCAGGATCATCCACGCAGGATTCATCTCAAATCGCAGGAGAAGGCTCGGGGTGTGCTGCCCTCGGGAGTGTCCCCGGCGCTGCGGTGTGGCCCTGTCCCGGCACAGGGACAGGAGAGCCCGCAGCTCAGGCCGAGCTCAGGCTCACACCCGGGGCATTCCCGGGGCTCCTGGGGTGTTTCTCCCCCTTTTCTGAGCCCCGGGCCAGGGGAAGGTGCTGCTCGTGTTCCCGGGCTCAGCAGGTGACCGAACGGGGTCACCCGGGGACATTTGGGAGCCAGGGCGGGATCTGCCCGAATTCCCTGTCCCTGAGTGCCCGCGGGCTCCGCATCCCCTCTAACTCCGGGTGCCATCCACCTCCCTCCCTCGGAGCGCTTCAGGAGCTCTCCTGGGAGGGCTGGGCGCCCTTTCCGAGCGCGCTGGGGACGGCGAGGAGCAGCCCGAGGCCGCGCAGACACCGCAGGTTTCCATCAGGGGCTGCTGAGGACGGCGGCTTGGGGGTACGGGCTGGACTTGGCCGGAGCGACAGCGTGGAGAGCTGCCCAGGATGTGCTCTCCGTCAGAATGGGGAAAATTGCTGAAAAATACAATTTCCCTCGTCCATTTCCTCCCCAGAGTATTGGAGAAGGGTTTTTTAGGTGTTTCTGCACATCCTTGCTTTTCCTGGACTGTGGCTCCCGTGCCTATAGGATGTGTTGTTTCCAGAAATCTTTTACTCTTCCTGAAGAATACTCTGAGGCATTATCTAATTAGCCTTTATCAATACCTGACAGAGCTACGGTGCAAGAGCTGTATCTGCTCTGCCTATCTACAGTGTCAGAAATTTAGAATTGCTTCCCCAAAGCCCTGAAACACCACAATGAGAAAACAGAAAGAGCACAGATCATCAAGAGAAGCATTTTCATGTTGCCTTTTTCTTCAGTGAAAAAAAGCACCACTCAAGCAAGGAATAAACTCACCCCAAATCCTTGAATATCGACAATCTAAGTCTGTGGTTGATACAATCAAATAGGATGTCAAATTGGAATAAATACACTTTTCAGCACCCCTTGCAACCACCAGTGTTTGACAAAAGGGTTGTGGTAAAATCTGAAACAACACAACTGACCCAAGAAGAAAAACAAACAGTAATAAAGGGGTGAACACAAATTTTATTAATTTTATTTTCTGTTAAAATAATTTTAATTTTTTGTTCTTACTATGCATTCAAGGGGAACCTACTTGTGACATTAACTCTGCTTCTGCATTAAAAAGACCAAGTGTACTTTGATAAGGATTCAGGCCTTTGCTCATTTTAGCATGTAACAGTAGTGGCTTTGAGACAAGTGGAATAAATGTTTATTTTTGTGCTCTATTTAAAATATATGTATATGCATAAATTTGAAGTGCAATTCATATACTTATCCCCTGGAAACCATTCTACAATTAATGATGAAGTTACAAATTTTATGCAAGTTGTTGATATAATTGCAGATGGATATTGTTGATTTTACTTTCTTTTAAAATTTAATTTAATTTATTTAAATTATGTTCCTCTGAGCTATTTTTTCACTTTTTTTCCTCTTCTTTTTTTTTTCCCACCCCACAGAAAATTACAACCCACACCTCCCAAGCAGCTACAAAGCTTTTCAGCTGAGAATGTGAACAACATAAATATGGACCAGGAGGAATGTACATTATCAACAGTGGGTCAGCAATTACAGGCACCCTGCTATGCACTTCCCACCTGCCCAGAAATCCCAAAATAAACAGAATTGAGCTCAATTTCTTTGCTCTTGTTTAACAAGATGTTGTTTGGTGTGTCTTTGCTTGCATGTGAGGGGTGATAACACTGGCTCAGATCACTGTTGTCAGGGCTGCTCTGCCTACAGCCTTTTAAGATTATTTTTTTCTGCTCTTACACACATTTTCTCCAGGCATTTCTACAGTCCCAGCTGCATCTGAGCAGACTCATTAAAGTGATGTTCAGTTTATTGTATCTGTATCAAAATAAGTGCAGTGTTCTCCTGCAAAGGCTTTGTCTCAGAGCTGTCACGCTGGCCTGAGAGGAGGTGGTGCCCTGCAGTGTTTGATTTTGGGGAAGGGAGCAGTGGCTCCCATTGCCACCATCCCCACTTTTGTGGCCTCTGGGTCTGCCTGCCCTCCAGGGTGGGTGCAGCAGAAGCTGCTCAGCTGCACAACACATTAAAAATGTCTCTTTCAGGCTTTCTGCAGGGAATGCAACTTGTGGGTTATCAAACCTGTTACTATTGAATTATGCACCCCTGTGGCAGATTATTTGCAGGCTTCATGCCAGATGGAGAGAATTCTCTGTATCAGCATCAGGCCTTGTAAACATCACCATTTCTTCCCAGGGTTACTTACTTATTCCAGATGGCACCCGCTGCGCTCCTGTATCTCTCTTCCAATCTGTGGGGCTTACTTTTTCCCAAGAAACCAGAGTGCTTTAATATTTTACACATTTTTCCTACTTCCATGCCAATATGTGAGAGTGTCTTGACAGAATAAGCAAAGAGTGATTTGCATTTATGCTCGGTTCACATGGAATAAGAAAAAAAAAAGAAAGGAAATTTTATCCTACTATGTCTTTTTAATTCTAAAGTCATTTTCCCAGTCACCAAGGGCTCTCTGAAAGTGAGAGCACTCATAGCCCAGTGTCTGCTGATCCCCCTGCTTTCAGGAGCTCAGCCATCACAGTGCCTCTCCCGTCTCACATTTGGAGAACATTATGAAATCTGTGTTAGGACACGCCAGTGCCTTTGGAACACTGAGAGCACTAATTTGAGATATCTCCCCAGAACGTCGAGACAGTTTCATGCTTTAGCAATTTGAGAGCTGCAGGACAATACCCTTCTTAAGGACACCACACTAATCACAGGGTCTGTGAAATTCTCATTACACAGCTCCCAGAGCAGCGGAAAAAGGAGAAATCTCTGATAACTTTAAAAGCCAGGGCCCAGCTCTGACAGTCATGTTTCCAACGAGTGATTCTGTGTCTCCATATGAAAATCTTCATCATGTGAAGAAAGTTTTAAAGCACTGCTGTCACTATATTTTGCATTTAGTGCTTAGCTAATGCTCGTTGCATCTGTATTAAATAAAATAGTCCTGGAGCTTTTAATTAATATGTCTGGTCAACAGGCTGAATCCTGGCTCTTCCCTTTTAATCCCAGCTGGCAAACCTTTGCTGAAAAGGAACCAGATGAAAACAGGCTTAGGGAGAAAAGCTGCTGCCTCCCCTTCCCCACGTGATTTCAGTGCTGATTTGGACTTTCGGCGTCTCCACCTCTGAAATGCCACTTTCCCTCCCAGCAGGACCCTCGACCTCATCCCTTCCCTTGAGGGGCTGGGTGGACTGACCCACACCACCTCCTCCTCCTGTCCCCTCG
>VZRX01000651.1:0-14019 GCA_013398075.1 Notiomystis cincta | reverse complement strand
CTCATCATTGGCTAAAGCAACTGGAAATTACTGAAGCTGCTGATATACTGCATGCATCTAGCATAATCTCTGTGTATAATTAAGAGCTTATGAGGAAAAATCTTGATTTAAATACCAAAAAAACCTTCTCTGAATGTCTGCAACTCTCTGCCAGTAATGGTTCTTGATCTAACACCATATAAGGGTTTTTGCAAGGGTTTCAGTGCTATCCACTGACAAAAGTATTCTTTGGTACATTCAGTACAGAGAGCCTTTTAACACATTCAGTATACTTGTACTCCTGAAATGTGTTTTATTTACTTAAGTTCATGAGCATGAATAAAATATTAGTAGAACAACTGGTTTAGGTTCTCACAGTCTTTTAAAGGCTGATCTTGGAAAGTTTTTCACCGGCTGTTGAATTTAAAAACATTTAAAATTCCAGAAACTGCCCAAGAAGTGCTGGGACCTAAAATGAATTATATTGTCTAGGAAAGTTGAAAGTTAAGCCAGTTTAATGTTAGAATAATTTCTGTGTTTCACTTCCTGTGCACAATTTACTTTCTGCAGAGTGATGTGAAACCATGCAATAAACCTGCAGTCTGCTTGGCTGATGTTGCAGGTTCCAGTTTATGTCAGCTTTGATAGGTGCACTTAAAACATTTTGATAACATGACATTCCCCAATGTCCAAATACAGCTGAAGCAGAGTGCACCAGCTGTTACTTTGACTGGTGATCAAGAATCTTCCAGATAAAGGCAATCTCATGTAAATCTGCCATGAAAATGGAAATCCTCTGATGTGATGCCGTATTTTTCCAATTACATTGTGATATAAAGGAAAGTCAAGAAAAGTATACCTGAGAGCACATATAAATGAAAGTTGTTCTGAAAATGAAAGAAAAAGTCTCCCTATTAGGATGGAGTCCTATCTTTCTGATTAAATTGTTCTGCCAGCTAAATCATCAAGAATTTCAAGAGCAGACACACTTTTAAAAGTTTAGTGTATTTGTAGAAAGTCTGCTGATATGTGAGGGAAAATTATTTTCTCTCACCTTCCACAAATTGCTGTTCCTTCCCTTGACTCCTTGGCTGCATAAAGTTTATGTGGGCAGATGTTCCCAGAATTCCCCTCTCTGCATGGGACCTCTTTACAACCCCAGCAGGCAGCCAGATTTTGCAGTGCAACCTAAACATTGAGACTTAAACTGCAAGCAATCTGTTACACTCTAGCTAAGGAAATAAAAGTTCTTCAGCTGTCAAGGAGAGATGTATTAGTTTGGCCATGCCTAAAATGCTTTGGGAGGTTTTCTGAAAATAAACATGCCAATCTAGCTCTGAGCCCTGTCGTATGGGGATATTTGAAAACGTATGGGTTTTGTTTCCAAATTTAATGCAGCCAACAGGTAGAACCAATTCAAAAGGACTTTTAGTTTTTCCTAAGGGGCTGGGGAGTTCATTAGAAATAATTGCACATATACTCTGCTGGAGTTAACAAATGCTCAGCAAGCTATTATAGTGTGTAACAGCAGCCTATAGTAATTTAGGGGTACTGAACAGCCCTAAGATTAACCACATTCATTGATCTTGAATTTAGAATTTTCTCTTTATTTTTAAGCTATTCCTTGATGAATTGTCATTTAGACTGAATTGTTTGCATACATTTCTTATATTGTTAAATGTGCCAAAACAGGGCACCTGTTTGAATCACCCTGTTCACCCCTTACTTCTGAGTGACGTATCTACTTCCTCTCTGGTAAGCATTCGAATTCTGAATTTTAAACTTGCAATCTATTGTGTCATAAATAAGAAGGAGAACATGTTAGAACATCATTTTGATATCAAGCTGAACTTAAATTTATCTTCTCCCTCTGTATCCCCGACCAAGGATCATTCTAAGGATCGTAACCAGGGATCATTCAAAAAAACATGAATGAAATGTTATGACATAAGAAGTGAGGTCTCATTGACACAGGTAGGATATCAGCTGCTTTTGTAGCTGGAAATGCTGTTCTCCTTTCAGGCCTTTGCAATCTTGTCAGTATCTGGTAGATGTCCTTTGCCCACTAACTCATAAACCATAAATATACTGATGGGAAGCTTCAGGCAATTCCAACCCCTGAAATATATTGTGATATGGAATCTTATTCCTCAGGCAAAATACAAATGTTCTATTTTAGTAAGCTCATTGCTGTCAATTCCACTGCCCCCAATGCCCTCTCCCTCCTCTATTATAAACTTTTCATTTATGGCAGCTTGGCAAATTATGTATGCAAAAGTATGCATCTCAGCACACTGGTAGAACTTTCTCTAAGCTAGGTATATTTCCTTTATTTTTCCCTTCCCTTGCCTTTCCCCTTCCCTTTCGACATTGCTTGATGAAATGTGAGCATGTTCTTTTTTGCTTATTTCTGTACTTTTCTTGCCAGTTTTCTTCACCTCAGTGCTTAGATTATCATTCTCTTTCTTTGTGGGAAAAAAATAACCCACAGAAATGTTCTTTTCATCTGCATAATATCTGTTTGTTTTCAGTAATTTTTGAATTTTGTAAGAACTTGTAGTTAAGAATATTCTGTCATAAACCTGATATATTTAATAAAGTTCATTGAGGTTTCCTAGGAAAAACACAGGAAAATGACATAGAGGCTGTTTCCCACTAACCAGTGATATTCTTACTCTGCAGCAAAAACTCCCTTTCTCTGGAAACAAAGCTTATTATTCTGGCAAACTACAACGTTAGACCCCAGTTAAGTGCAAGGAAAGAATGAAATATATTTAGAAAAATGTTACGTCACAAAAATATCAATCATGGGTGTTTCTTTTTAAATTTTTTTGTTTTCTTAAAGGTTTCATATTTTCTCATTTAAGACCTTGTCCTGGGTTTGAGGAAATTTTCCTTTCTTTTGGTCAGGGAAGGCTTCTCCTTAACATTTTAGACTTGAAATTTGCAAGTGCAGCTTGTGTCCTAGTATATTTCCTCTAATTCCTGTTCACTCAAAGGAAAATTAGAAGCAACACATTCCTTCACCTCGTACTTTGTCTGGAGGAAAGCAATCTTATCCTCTATATGTTTTTAAATTACGATATTTTAAAAGTAATTTATAATTAACAGTAATGAGAGCAGATATTTGATAAAAACCCACTTCTATTCAAAAAATACACACATGTTTTTCAAAATCAATTAATTGCTTTCAGCATTATTGAAATTCTCTTGGAATGTGTCCCTTCAAACTAATTTCTTTAGAGATTTTACTTGCATTATATAATATTCTCTCTGGCAAGTTTTCCTCAGAAACTGAGTTAGTGTCTTTAATGCTGTCCCCTTCCGTCATGTGAACATTCACGAGGAAGACACTGTTATTTAGTAGGTTAAACCTAGGAAGAACTGTTGTAACTAGACATATACAATGCTCCCTTTACCATAATCATTGTGGTAATTGTTCTCTGCTGACTGACAGTCAATTATATCATGCTCAGACCAAAATATCCTGTCNAAAAAAAAAAAAAAAAGAACAGTCCTACTAGCACCCCTTCTCCCTAGTCCTTGTGGCTACTGTGAATTCCACATTGAATGTTACTGAAGCCATGCCTTTCCCATGAGGACTGGCCACTCCATGCAGCAGCTGGAATAGAAACCCAACCTTTAAAAAAGAGATAAAGAAACGGCCAAGCTGGGCCACATCCATTTAGCTGTTTTCGTTTGTTAGAATGTTCAGTCGTGTTCTATTGGGAGATGAGGGTTTTCAAGCTGGTTTATCACATCAGGGTTGTGGTGTTTTGTGTTCCTGTCAGCATGTAATTGGACGTTGCCAGTAGCACTTACAGTTACTTGGTGCAGATGATGCTCCAAATCACTGCTTGTAATCTGACACATCTCAGAGGACTTTCTAAGTGTTTTTTTGGAGACAGCTGGCTAGGTTGGGTTGACCCACTGAACTTTTTTTATCTCTAAAAGGTGCTTGAAGGATTAGTGGCAGCTGTAGGCAATTGTTACCCTTTAGACATCATCAGACATGGGTGTCTCAGTACGTAACTCTGAATGTGGCTGCTCACAATACACACCCGGTAACAAAGGTCTTGAACTATCAACTATCAGAAATACTCACTAAGTATTCCTTCTCTGCTCTGAAGAGCCAAATCTATACAGGTTATATCTTCCTCTAACACAGCCTTTTTGAAAACGTTTGACTCCAATTTGCTATCAGTTCCTAACACAGCAAGTCCCTTGTTCACTCCCAGACACAGTTAGATGTCTGCCTGTGTTAGATGAGATGACAGGTATACCTCCCATTCAAAAGTGATAGATGGAAATATTGTGCTACCAGCCTTTACTTAGTCCAGCAGGCAGTTTCTCATGGGTAGCTATAAACAGGCAGGCCAATTTAGTTCTCTTTAGGACAGAAAATGCTACTTACAGGCATGTCATGTTGTCACTTTACATGACAGCCTTTCTATGTTGCTAGTTGCTGTGCTGACAATTAAGCTGTAGTACTATTCCCCTAAAAATTTGCTGGATAGTTGAAGTTTGAGGGTTTTATACTTTTTACATGCAGAATTCTGTCATTATTTTGCCTAAAAACCATCAAACCCCACCAAATACCCATATATCTAGCAGTGAATAAGAAACAGATTCTTGTTTCGAGTTTATACATTTACAACTCCTGTTACAGGCCACTGCAGCAGGACCATTTAAATGTATTTGTATTAGACCTCAAGACGTCAGAAGTGAACTTGATGCTTGTTTTATTTTTACAGACTTGTTTGGGACTGTTTTATGCAGCACTGTGACTGATCATATCACTTATGAAGTGTTAAGTTCCTTTTACAAAGTCGCTGTACACCTCACTGCAACTCACAGCAAAGACAACAATGGGAGATGTTCAAAACTTAAGGAGTGGAGAGTGAAATGTTGTGTTCTTTTCAGATAACTGCTCCTTGTTGGAAAGATGCATTCATCACATTCATTTTACCCTGCACCCTGCTCGTGGAAGTCCAGGCAATGAGCAGCTGTGCAGGTTGGAGGGGTTAGTGTTTTCAAACAGCTCAGACTGAAACCCTGCTCTACTGGGCACTGTGCACAAACAGGAGAGATGGGCTCCTGTTAGACTGATCTTCCAGGATAGAAAAGTGTTTTGCCCAAGTCATGCACTGTGCTGTCATACAGCAGAAAAATCCATGCAACTATTTGCTGTGCAGAAAACAGAGATTTCTTTTCACTTTCTCCATGCTTGGTTCTAGCTTTTATTTCCACTCTACAGGTAGGTAGAAGATTTTGTCATTCTTATTGCTCAACAAATGTGAAAGCTCTTGTGGATAGCTTTTATCCTCTTTCATTGCCCATTTCATTGTTACATTGTTGCCAAACAATTCCCACAGGAAGCATACTTAGGAATAATATTTTCCTTATTACAGGTATTTTGCAGAGTGGTAGAACACCTATTTGGTAAGAAAAATGCCAAGAAGAGACACAGCTTGGTGCTTGCAGCATTCCCTTAGGATATAACAGATGCCTGAATTCCTCAGACTGAGAGGCACTTTGTCAAGCCTCCCATATCCTGACATCAAAGTGACTGTTTTATGTGTTTATTCAATAGTGTTTTTAACAGGAAAGACTCTGTGGACTGAAAGAGGAGGAAGGATGACTCTTCAGTGCTCTGATGTACCCCTGAGTTTGTGTGCCTATTTTATACTTAATTGGAATATCCAAAACACCACAGATTTAAGAGATGCTGAGAAAGTAAGTTTTTATTTGACATGTTATAATTTTTTTTTTCCTGACCCTAGTTGGAAACTGCCCGTGTAGGGTTGTGGAAATGGAAACTGAGATAAGAGGAAAGGGAAACACCTCACACATTTTAAAGGTACAAGAAAGTTTTCCTCGCTCTTTGACTAGTAGTACGGAATGGTTCTTACTTTTTTCAAATTATAAGCATGCCTTCCACTGAAGGTATTACTGGAATAACCCCAGAGTTTGGTGTGTTTTAATTTTTTTCTCTTCCTCTAAAGCAGGTCTAGTTACATGAATTGTTACTTCTACTTTCTATGAAAATGTGGTGTTTTTCCCAGTTTTTATCATTTTGGGGCAACATTTCTGATCTGGTGTAATGCTTTAAATCACCAGATCTATTTTGCATTGATTGGCCACTAAATAGACCCAGACAAAAGCCATCTATACGAGAGCTGGACAATTCAGAATCATTAATCAAAGTGTGTTTTTGTTACCGTTTTACTGCCTCACCCTGCTATTAACTTGTCACAGCTGGGTTGCTTTTATGTTTTCACACACTATGTGATGGATTAAACTAGTTAGCTGGCTAGATAGATTATATGCATTAACACTTAACAGCTTTGCTTGAGCACTGGCTAAGGCATAAGGCTTACCTTATATAATGCTTTAAAAGGTCTGATTTGCTGTGCTTTACTTTGTGTTCATTCTTTTCTCCAGCCACGGCTAAATAATGGAAGCAAAAGCACATTTAAACTGAAACATCTGATTTCATTTCTCAGGAAGTTCTTGCTAAGGTTTAATGGATGGTATCATTGAGCTTCCACTCTTCACCAGTCACGTTCTTATTTTTAACAATTCTACTTATAAATTCCTGAATGAATCTAATTTAATTTGGAGTCAGTTTGTTGCTTCTAATTCCTTTGAGGAGTTTGGCAGCATTTTTACTCTTCAGGTTGTTGATTGTGCTAGCTTGTTTTTCACAGCTTAGTTGTCCATCACCCCACAAATTCACTAATATGGAAGTTTTTAGGTGAAGTCCTAAATGTCTAAGATTTATGATCCTAGGAACTTTATTGACAACAACCAGGAAAAATACCACCCAGTAACTAATTGCATGGGTGCTTCTAGCTGTCCTTTTTCTACCCTGGATGTATAAGTTTTGATTTAAATATTTATTTTGAACTGATGTTTATCACGTTCCACTGTGGAGAACTGTGGTTCTTTTAGAAATAGATGATCTAGAATGAAATTAAGTCAAATGAGACAACATTGTATCTGAGAACCATTTATTGGTAATGAAAAAAAAAGGAGCTGCCCTGCTGGAGTGGGCTAGAAAAGACAGAACAGGAGGAAGGAAAGTGGAAAAGGATGGGGGAGGGTGGGGGGAGACAGAGAGAAGTGGGCATTACCACGGGAAGGTCAGGGAATGCCGTCAATGTCCAAGTGGCAGGGGGTGTTTTCATGCTGCCTGCTGGGGAGCCTGCACAGCCCTTGGAGAGGCTCCACAGGCACAGCTCCCACAGAAATGGAGAGCTGGACACGAGGTGAGTGGGGATCAGGCAGAGGTGCAGGACTCTGGACAGGGTCACAGCGGGGATGGCCATGGTGGGCTGGGTCGAGGGCAGGCAGGGCTGGACACTGGTGGCCTAGGCAGGAACAAAGGGGTGAAATGGCAGGGTGGTGGTCAGGGACACAGGGAGGCAGGACAGGAGGTGACAGGTACAGGCAAGGGGGTCAAGCAGGACATGGGCTACACTCGAAGTTCTGAGGTCAGGTGGTGTTCTGCCAAATGCCCAGTGGGAGGGTGAGTGAGGAGTGAGCAAGGGCAAGCAAGGGATAGCAAGGGTAGGAGACCTGAAAACCAGGCTAGAGCAGGGCAAAAAGGACAAGAAACAGGCTAGGGCCAGGGCAAGAAGCAGACCTTAGCAGGCTAGAGCCAAAGCAAAACCACAAGACTCAAAATGTCCTCAGCCTCAAAAAACCCCAAGTCAAAAAAGACCCCAAAGGACAAAACTCAAAAAGCCAAAGCCAAAAAGTCCCCAAAAGACAAGTCTCAAAAAGCCCAAGCCAAAAAGCCCCCAGAGCTTGTGATGCAGTTACTTTTATGCCCCTGGCTCCTCTCAAAGTCTGCCTTTGGACCAGTCCAATGTTGCAGTCCATTGGTGGAGACCTTCTGCCATCCGATTTGAGAACCTCTCTGGGGAGTACAGGGTCCTTGGTGGTCTCCTGCTGACTGCTTGTCCCAACAAAATTGTTGCCAGGCAAAGTGTCCCCAGAGACAAGACATTCACCCATCTTCTCCTAGTTGCCTCCTGCAAGTGGCACACTCCCCCATGCCTCTGACAACCAGTATTGAGACAGAAATCAGGATGAAATTGGCTCCTCACAAAGTAATTATGCTTTCTTTGTTTCACAGAACTGTCTCTACTTTCTTTTGTCTGCAACAGTCATCGTCTCCATGGTTTCAAGCCTGACATCCATGTGCCTGTCTAAGAGCTGACCGTACACTCCCCATCTTTCTCTGGAAAGGTGGGGTGTTAGGGGCTTTTCCACCAGGTCTCATGTATCTAGTACAAAAACTGCAAACGTTCTCCCATCAGACAACTTTGGTTAAGTTCCACTGGTTCTAAAGGCTGCAAGTGTTTGCAATGCTACACATAGACCACATCTGCAGGCACAATGCTTCCTTCAGCTCAGGTGGCCATATGGAAGGACCCTGTGGTATTAAAATTTAACAGCTAGTCCAAAAAGGCAGGTGGCCAGACTTACTAGGCAGAATTAGCTACATATTAAACCAACTACTAAAATTTAATTTCACTGCAACATTGGAAAGGCAATAGTTAGGAAAGCAGTCATGCAATACAGGGTGCTAGGGTAATTAGCTCTGCTTATTTTTTTTCTGAGGTGGGACAACTCCATCACTGACCATTCTTGATGTAATCTATACTCTTTTAAGGCAACTCTGCCTGTGCTATCTCTTAAGTGCAACTTCTTTAGGTTGTTACACAGCTCTATTTTATCACATGTGTGACAGGTCCTTAGGCTCCAAGTACCATCCATTCCTGGGCTTTCCAGACCTCTTCCAGCCTCAGGGACCACTGCTGTGTCTCTGACAGGTCATTTACTGTAGACTGGCTTAGTTTCAGGTTACTGGGACTTCACAAAATTTGTCTTCTAATTGCCTCTGCCTGTGGCACATATAATATTTTGTAAATTCTTGATATTAAAAGCAACCCAATTACAACTGTGTTGTTGGAAAACTTGGCAGATTCCATCTTTTGGGGTTATAACAAAACTGTGAACTCCTGAATTGTGTTGAGATACTAGAGGACAAGTAGATGGAGTACTCTTAGAGCTGTTGCATAATGAGTTCTCAGCATAAATCCCAGACTGACATATATTTAATACCCCACCTATCAAAGAGGGACAGGAAGGAGTTCTGGATAGGTAGAAATATTTGAAGCACATATGTGAAAGGAAGATTGTCCCTTTAGATATGGCAAATGACATTAGGTGGTTAAAATAAACATTAGTAAAATATACATGGAGAGAGTAAAAAAGCATTTGTTAAAGCAAACATCTTTTTCATTGTGGTAGAAGATACTGTGGTTAATATTTTAAAGATGGAGAGATTCAGTAATATTTCCCATGCTGAAGAGTATCATAATTATGAGAAAGAGGTAGTGGAAGATCTGTAAATAGCTTGTGAGGGTGATAGCAGCCTCAGATTAGACATTGGAGCCAAGAGTTTGTCTTGTGTATTTTACAAAACTAGTAGGGTGAGGATAATTAATAGAATTTGAAGGCAGGAGTTTGCTGACTGATATTCTGAGAAAAGGAAAAAGAAGATGGCAGGAGGCAAGTACAAAGTTACAATGACACATTTGAAAGGTGATTTTTAACTTTCTGTGAGTCTGTCAACACAGCATTTCTTGAGATGATTCACAAAAGTCAACATGTGAAATAGGGAGGACATACAGAAGAGCTTTGGCTATGATGAAGACAGAAAAAATAATGTCTTGGATATTCTGGATCATAAAACACAGTTTAGTACATCACAGATGTGAATCCCTGGAAGAAAAGCCAGGAATCCAGTCAGATCCAAAGTCATGCACAAGTGGCAGGACTAGTGATGTGATGATGAACCTGCTCTGTTGATCTTGATGGATGTGTGTTAACATAATTGCTATCTCACTTTACTTTACACTTGTGATGTTCCAGTAGGCTTTTCTGAGAATGCTATTGGTTGGAATTATATTGTACCATGCTAAAGAAATAGAAGATGGAGAGCTTTGGTTTGCTTTGCACATAAATCTTAAAAAAGTGTTAAAAATATTTTATAAAAGAACTGTGTAGAATAGGTATTTAGGGTTTAGAAAAATAGTATAGTTCTTTTTAAAAACAGCTGTATCTAAATATACATATATGTCTGGTGAAATGCCTTTCTAAACTGAAATTTGTGGTACAAAACCAGATTATAAATTAGGAAAGGAATAGAATTCTGCTCAGGTGTCTGATTATGTAGGTATGCATTCTTGGATGCAGGATTTTTTTATTTCATTTCTGAAAGATGAAAGTAATTTGTATTTAGGAATAAAATTTGCAGAAGTAATGCAAAAAGTACCCATTAAGTTCATGTTTGGCTTTGTTTTGCCTAATTTCACACCATTAGTACATTTTTTATAAAAGGGATGCTTTTAGCATTTTATAGAATAAGGTGCTACTTTTTCCCAGTCCTTCTCTCACAGGTAAAAACTACATAGAAGGAAGTGGTTAAATTCTAGAGTATTATTTGGGCTGTTCTGTCATTTCAAGGACATAATGTGCTGTGATAGGCAGCTTTCATCTTCTGAGAAGTTATTTGGTCTTGTCACTTTGGAGGAAGCTGGGATCTTCACTCAGTTGTTTCCTTACCAGAATAGGGGCTGGGAAATGGATGAGTGAATGTGCTCTCTGCAGCTGCTTTCCCCCTGATCTTTGCAGCAGAGCTGCCGCTGCAGGTGCAAGTGGGGAACTCTGCAGTCAGCTTAGCAGTAACTTACCACCCCGTGGGAGTGAGGAGGAACCAGAGCAGAAATCTTTTTCTAGCGGGATTCTGAGATCCAAGGAACACCTCTGGGAGGCTGTAGCTCTAATATTAAGGTGCAACAGACTGCAGCTCTGCCCTTTTTACGAGAAGTTCTGGTTTGCTGTTAATGTGCATAAGATTTCTGTTAATCCCCTTTAGAATTCTCTTAAAACTTTTACATGCAAATATGTGAATGAAAATTAGTATCTAATAATGCCTGGAAAAGATGTTAACATCAAATGTATGCAAACTCTTTATGAAAAGAAACAGCAATTCCTATCCAGCACCATGCTCAGAACTCACTAGTCTTAGATTATGTTTTGAAGAAAATACAACTACTCTGACAAATTGCATGATGATTCTGTGATCTGGATTAATGTCCACTAGAGGCTAGAGTGAGATCATTTAACCTATGTTCACTTGTTTCCTAAGCCAAAGATTCCAGCTCACTGAGCCTGAATTGAAGGCCTACTTGTCTTAATGTTTTAATGCACTTCACTGCCAATATCCCAGATATCCTTGCTTTTTCCTGAAGTCTTTAATATTGTCATAATGACTGCCTCCTCCTTGGCAATACAGGGACAATTAAACTTTGTGCACAAACAAAAGCATTGACTCTTAAAGGACCAGCCTCAAAAAAGTGCTAAAATTTCAAAAACTAAATCTTTTTTCAGGGACCAAAAAGTGAATATGTCATAGTTCTACTCGCATCTCAGTGGCCTAGCTCCTGAGATCTTCATTGCCTTCTGTGGTTTGCAAGTGGGCTTAAGGGCAACTGTTCTTTCCTGGGCAACCCCATGACTGGGTATATTCCTCTAACTTATTATTCATTACCTCTTAAGATTCCTCAGCAAAGACAGTAATTTTCATCCCAGAAAATAACAAGCAGAGCAGCACATCCAGTTATGTTACACTGACAGGATGTCAAGAAAATGAAAACAAATGGTTTGAGTAGTCCTTCAGGGGATAAAGAGTTCAGTTACTAAGCTACCCACTAGAAACTGTGATTTAGTCATCTGGGATGATTTTATTTCTTTTTCTTCTGTAGGTTTAACCACATAAATCTCTGTTTTATTGCTAGAGAGAGAGATCTGAGAAATTTGGTGCTGCTTCTGTCATGCCCAGAGTTTGTGGACTGCTGTGTTGACAAATGGTGGAGTAAAGGAAGAAGCAGTAATATTAGCTGTTTTCTTATTTGCTCAGGTTTGTGAGCATATGTGTATTTTTAGATCACCATGAAAAAGGTGGGTGACCTACTTGGTGATATTCATGAATGTACTGTTATAAATACAGCATGCCTCTTGCATTCTCTTTCCCTCTCTGAATTTCTGTTTGAAACCTTTTCTTTAGGGCTCAGGTCACTTAGAGCATTAATTAAAATAGACTGCATGAATTGTAAAAGAAGAGAAGTGAAAATTTATGTTGTTTAACCCTGTATATTTAGAAAAGGCACTTCTAGCACAGAGATGAACATAGAGAGTTGTGCTTTACTTCTTCTAAATAGCCTAAATGGATCAGGTTCCCTTTTACTACATGTACATAATTCAGACATGCGAAATGTTTATACCGCTGTTCTATCACCCACAGCTGTGGGATATTGCTAAAGGTTTTTTGAGGCTTGCTGTTTTTTGGCTGGGAAAAATAGACCAAAGTGTTCATATATGTATTTAAATCCCCTTTATAGAACCTTGAGTAAAACAAGTTGTGGAAGACAGGGATCTATAGCATGATAATTACTTAGAGCCAGTTCTCTACTGTATACTTTTAGTTTATACAAACTAATTTTCAAATTGGATGTGAAAAGAAACTTTTTGACTTCACAGTTCAGCTCTTGCATGCTAAACACACAGGCTCCCAGATTAACATTACCTTTAGCTGGGTGTGGAGCTTCACAGTGACAGGGAAATGCAGCACAAGGTACGGATGCTTTCCATTTACTGTATCGTGTAGGCAGTTTTGTGCCCAGCCCTGGAAAATGCTTGGTGTAGCCTACTTGTTCTTATCCTTTGTAAGTGCTGCAGAGTGCTGAGGGGGGCTGGCTCTGCTGGATGCCTAAGCCCACCAAAGCCTATCACTTCCACTCTTGCAGCTGGACAGAGGAGAGAAAGTATAACAAAAGGCTCATGTGTCAAGACAAGGGCAAGGCAGGACCACTCCACAATGACTCTCATAGGCAAAACAGACTCAGCTTGGGGAAATTTAATTAATTATCAATCAAAAGTTAGAGTAGGATAAAGAGAAATAACTATGAGTCTTCAAAGGCTTTCCCACACCCTTCCCTTTTTCATGAACTCAACTTCACTCCCAAATTCCCTACTTCCTCCTGAAGTGGTGCATGGGAAGAGGGAATGGGGGCTTTGTTCAGCTCATTCCATGTTTTCTCTTTTCACTCCTTCCTTCTCGTGCTCTTCCTCTGCTTCAGCAGGGAACTGTCTGTCTGACGTGGGGGAAGATACTGACATCTTGTCACAGAAGGCACACCTGTAGCACCCCTGCTACTAATTTCGTCTCGTAAACCCAATTCATCCACTGCATCTTCCTAAATGCATGAAGAAAACACTTCTGCTTGTGCCTCTGTCATATGGACATTTCTTCAGACCAGTAGAATTTAGACAGACATGGGCAAATTTTTCCATATTTCACTATAAAAGCCTTGCTTATGGTCCCAGTTTGAAAGTACTTTCAGGAAAACTCACTGAAAACATGACAACATGGATTTTGTCTGTTTTCAGAAGGAAAAACACTTCTGTCTTCTCAGGAAGGACACTTAGGGAGATTATAATATATAATTGGATGAAAGGAAGTAGATATTATTTCCACCTGTTATCATTTGAACAGTAGTCTCACATTCCTGGAATATAACATGACTTAGTGTGTTTACAGCCTTTTGAACCACATTTACGGAATTCTAAACTGTAGACTAATTTGTATTAGATGTTCTTATACCAGGAAATATAGAGAAATCTTAAAAACATGCATGCAAATTGTAAACATGTGTTTAATTCTCAGCCATATTTTCTACCTCCTTCTATGCAACATACCACTATTTGAAAGCAGTATCTTCTAATGGAAATGCCACTCCAACTATATTGGGCTGTAACTCACGTGACACTTCAGTAATATTGTGTATTTTTACAAAGCAATTCTTCCTAAAGTCATTTTGTCTTGATTGTTTCTAATCAGCCTTATAGAAGATGAAGGAATCATTTAAGTAGTTGTTCTACCACCCTCTTTTTCAATAGCTC